>JAOEGS010015753.1:0-13943 GCA_025447755.1 Corythornis vintsioides | reverse complement strand
GGGGGTGGGATGATCCGAGCGCACCCCAGGGGTGCCAGGGCACAGAGGGGTACCCGGTACCGGTGAGGACGGAGGCTGCTGACCCAACCGGGGGGATGGTACCGGAGGGACCTTGTCGCCGACCACCCGCGATAGGCTGAACCCCCCCCGACACCCCCCCTTCTCCTTTCCTTCCCCGGCACAGTTCGCTCCCTGAGTTTTCCTTCCCAGCCGATAGCAGCTTCGTCCCGCTCGCCTTGGGGCTCCCTGAACCCCCTGCCCATCCCCGGGCACCCCCGCCTGGCACCACCCAGGAGGTAAGAGTGAGGAGGGGGTGGTCACCCGTGGGGACCCGCACCCCAGGGACCAGGCTTTGGGGCATAGTCTGGGAGAGCCAGGATGGGGCTGAGCCCCCCGGGGCTGCAGGAGGGCACCGTGCGGGGAACGGAGTGGCCGTGGTTGGGGTACCCTGGGTGGGCGGGAGGCTGCACCCCATTTTCCGTGCCCTGGGGCAAGTCGTTGCCAGGGCCTCAGTTTCCCCGCGGCAGTGATCACCCGAATTCCAGGCTCTGGGGGTGCTGGGAGTGAGGAGCCGGGGGGTCCCCAGCCCCATTATCCCACGAGGGTGGCACCCAGGGCACTCTGCCGGGCTAGCAGCCCCCCAAAAGCAGCAGCTACCCTGATTGAGGAGGGGGTCTGCGCAGTGCCAGGCTCAGCACGGGTCCCCCCGAGTGCTGTGGGCAGTGCCCATACCCCGGTGGGGACAGGCAAGGACATGGGGTGTCCCCAGAGGATCCCGGAGCTGCTCTCGCATGACACAGCCCCACGACTACCCACGACGGGGTCAGGAGCCCGTTCCAGGGGGGGTCCCAGCCCCCCAGCCCCACTCCACGGCCCTGGCACCGCGGTGCTCAGTGAGTCACGGCCCGTGCCCTCCCCGGCAGGGCGGTGCTGAGCTCGGCCGCGCATTCCCGACGCCTCTTCCCTCTTTCCTTTTCTCCCCTCCCTGTTTGCGCTGCAGGGTGGGGAAATACTTCTGCATTTTCATGTTTCTCAGCCCCGGGGAGGCTCGGCCCTGGCAGCTGTCCCGGCTTGCTGCTGCCCGACGCTGCTGCCAACACGTGCCCGGGCACTGGCACCGGCTACTTCCCTCTACGTCACCGGCCAGCAGCTTGTGCCACCCTTGTCCCGTGTTGCAGAGCCGGGGTGGGGACAGGGGCTGGGTGGTCCAGATCCACATGGGGGTCCAGATCCACATGGGGGTCCAGATCCACATGGGGGTCCAGCCAGGGATGTTTCTGGCTGGGAACAGCTGCTTCCCCTGGCACCACGAGGGTCCCTGAGCTGGGAAAAGTGCTGCTGCATCGGTTGCCACCCCACTGCGGTGTCCTCTGTGCCAGCAGGTGGTGCCCAGTGGGGCAAATGGGGCTGGGATGTGTTAGAGTTCAGCTGCTTTCCCCGCAGGGCACTGGCAGCCTGTGGGCACCATCCCAGCACCCCACGGCCACGGAGGGCCAGATCCTGCCCTGGACATGGAGGATGTGCCCTCCTCCCACCAACCACTCTGGGTGCCCCCACAGCAGACAGCAGCACGGGTGAGTGGGGGTGGGGGCTGCTGTTTGCCCCGGGAGGGGGGTGATTTGGGGAGCTGCTCCATCTCCATCCCGTCGCCACCTCCACCTCGCCCCAGCACCAGCCTCCTCCTTGTGCCACAGGTGCCCATCATCCGCCACCGTGGCTCCAACACCTTGAATTTTGATTTCCACGAGCCCCCTGGCACCGCCGAGTGCAGACGGGCAGCCCCCAAGAGCTCAGGTACCAACCCCGAGCCCCCCCTGGGGACATCCCTGGGGGTTCCCCTGGGGCAATGCTCAGCCAGGAGCTCACCCTCACCCACCTCAGCCCCAGCGAACGACTGGTACCAGACCTGGCCGGCCAAGGAGACGAAGGTGCCCAGCACCTCAGCGCCCACCAGCCCCGTGCCCAGCCCTAGAGCTGCACCCACTTGCCCCAGGCCAGCAGGCTGGTCGGCCACATGGACCAAGGACAGCAAGAGGAGGGACAGGCGCTGGGTGAAGTACGATGGCATCGGGCCGGTGGATGAGACTGGGATGCCCATCGCCTCGCGCTCGGTGAGTCGGGGGCACGGGACTGGGGTTTTACCCCCTGCCCCCCCCTTTGCCACCCCCCTTACCACCCTGTGTCCCTGCAGAGCGTGGACCAACCTCGTGACTGGTACCGCAGCATGTTCCGGCAGATCCACCGCAAGCTGCCGGGTGAGTAGGGGTGAGGTGGCACGGCACAGGGTGGCACGGGGTGGCACGGTGCCCACTCACCTCCTTCTCCACCTCTGCAGAGCCAGACTGGGATGCCCAGCGCTGCCCCACAGGGCAGCTCAGCCCCTCACCCCCCCCGGTGCCTCCATCCCTCCCAGAGCCACGGAGGAAAGGGCCATCACTGGCTAATCCCCCCAGTATGCCCAATGGGTTGGACTGGTAAGCGTGGCACCCATTGAAATAGCACCCCGGTGCCCATGGGGTAGGGGGGCTGCAGGGGGCTGAGGGCTTTCCGGCTCCCCGCAGGACCAGCTGGGGTGCCACCGGTGCCACTGCGGAGCCTGGCAGCATTTTTGACTATGAACCAGAGAATTCCTCAGTGCTGGAGCAGCCACAGCAGGTAGGGCAACCCTGGCAGCCCCAGTGCCCGCTCAGTCCCGGCACCAAGAGGTGCTGTGGTGGGCACACACCTAACTGGCCCCTTGCCCTTTCCAGCCTCCAACAGTGGTGCCACCGAGGAGGGCTCAACCCATTGAGGTGAGATGCTGGAGGGCACCCTCCTGGGGGAGTGGGGCTGGAGGTGGCAATGAAAGTCCCAGTACTGGGATGTGGGGTATGGGCAGTGCCAGCCTTGTCCACTGCAGCCCTATCCTGCCTGTGCAGGTGCTGCTGGAACAGGAGCTGGAGCAGCTCAGGGAGCAGCTGGACAAGGATATGAGAGCCATGGAGACACACCGGCACCCCTGCCAGGTACCACCCACCCAGCACCCCTGCATGGTACCCCCTCACCCAGAACCCCTGCCTGGTACCCCCCCTAGTGCCCACACCCATCCATGCCACCCTGGGCCTCTCCATCTGCCCCTCATCCCTCCCGGGGCTGGGTGTCACTGACGGGACATGCTGGGGGGGGCGGGGGGGAGTGTTGGTGTCATCCACACCCAGCTGTGTGCACGGCCCTCGTGCAACGCTTGAACGTGCACGCACAGCTGGATGCGTGCACAGCTGGATGAGCTCACGGCTGGATTCCTGAGCCTCTGGATCCCTGCTAGGCCAGCCCAGGGCACAGCCGGCCGGTGGCAGTGGCCGTGACGGTGACCGTGAGGTTGGAGGTGACTTGTCCGGCGTGGCCGTGACCGTGGGACTTTAGGACCCGGCCCGGCCGGCCGGCGGTTCTTGGCGCAGCCGAGCTCGGCTCCTTCGCTTCCCGCCGAGACTCGGCCTCTTGGATGATTAATTTTTCTCTCTCCCACCCCCTCCGGCTCCTCTCCGGCAGAACTCGGCGGCTGCTCCCACCGCTCGCTCCCCAGCTCCGGCCTCCCCGGCTGCTCGGTGAGTAAATTCGGCTGCTCCCCGCGCCCCGAACCCCCAAATCCCGCTGCTCTCAGCCCCGCTCTGAGCTTGGGGGGGTGGCAGTGATGGGAGGGGGCCCCAGAGCGGGATGGGGGGCAGGCGGAATGATCCCTCCAGGATCCAGTATCCAACGAGGATCCCTTCAGAGCCCCACGGACCCCCCCACACCTCCCCCCCGCAATGGCACTGCTGGCACCTTGCCCCCGCCACACCCCACTAATGGGTGGGGGACCCCCAGCGCCGGGCTGGCTGCCCAGTGGGTGGGACTGGGACAAACTGGGACTGACCCTTTCCCCTGTCCACTCAGTCCTGGGACGCGGTGTCCCGGGGTTTGGCTCAGTCCCAGGGGAGGTGACGGCGGCTGGATTCCCAGGGAGGGGACCCCCCCCCGGGTCGGTGGGTGCTGGGTGCAAGCCGGGATGGGGTGGGCACCCCTAGGGCATCCCCACCCCCCTATGCCCAGCCATGGCAGCGGCAGAAAAACAAACAAACAAGAGCTCCGCTTCTTGTAGGACCTACAAGAACCCCGCCCGACCCCCCCACTCCCACCCAGGCTTTGTGGGCGGGGGGTTTGGGCTCTTTTAAGTGCCCCCAGGAGCCGGGTTATCCATTAGCCAGGGGCCCTGCCCAGCTCTCGGCTTCCTGCTCGGAGGTGGCCGGGATGTGCCGCTGGTGCTGCCACCAAACTTTGGACCCGTCTCGCTTGGCTCCCCCCGACCCCGGAGGGGAGCAGCTGGGGAGGGGGGACCCCCCCCCCCGGCATCTCAGTCCTTGGGGTTCTGTCGAGCAGCGGGGTGGGGAGCAGGGATGGTGCTGGATTCAGGGGCTCAGCCCCTGCCCTGAACCGTTGTCACCCCCACCCTCCACCCCAGGAGCCCCCCGTCACCCCGCCGGCTGCGGAGCCCCCCCGGCACCCATCGCTCGCCCGCCCGCCCCGGCATGGAGAGGGGTGGCCCGGGGCTGGCCAGTGAGCGGAGCCGTGCAGCCCCCGGCAGAGGTGAGACTCTCCCCGCCCTGAGCCGTGCCAGGGGCGCAGCAGCACCCACACCCCGGCCCCACCGGCGGGTGACACCCCGCTCTTTGCAGACACCCTCCGGCCAGGGACCCTCCCCAGCCTGCCCGACATGGGGGACCCCACGGAGGCCGTCAGGAGGGAGGAGAAGAAGGTGAGGCCGGGATGGTCCCATCCCCTATGGGATCAGGGATGGCTGGGATGGGGGACCCTCCCCTCTAACCCCTCCCCTCCCTCCCCAGATGAAAGCTGCTCGCCTCAAGTTCGACTTCCAAGCTGAGTCACCCAAGTAAGTGCTGGGGGGTCCCCTGTGGTCTCTTGGGTGCTGGATGGGGACCAGAGGAGCCTCAAGATGTGGGGTGGCCATGCTGAGGGGTCCCCTGTGGTCTCTTGGGTACTGGATGGGTCCAGAGGAGCCTCAAGATGTGGGGTGGCCATGCTGGGGGTCCCCTGTGGTTTCTTGGGTGCTGGATGGGTCCAGAGGAGCCTCAAGATGTGGGGTGGCCATGCTGGGGGCTCCCCTGTGGTCTTTTGGGTGCTGGATGGGGACCAGAGGAGCCCCAAAATGTGGGGTAGCCATTCTGGGGGATTCCCACTGTGCCCCTGATGTCCCTTGGGTGCCATGCTGGGACCTGTCGGTGTCCCTGAGAGCTGCCACTTGCAGGGAGCTGACGCTGCAGAAGGGTGACATCGTCTACATCCATAAGGAGGTGGACAGGAACTGGCTGGAGGGCGAGCACCACGGCCGTGTGGGCATCTTCCCCTCCAACTATGTGGAGGTGAGCCCAGGGGGGTGGCGAGGGGCCAGCCGGGCACCTCGGGCTGCCTGCTGCTGACTCTCACCCATGGTATCCTCACCTAGATCCTGCCCCCCACGGAGGTGCCCAAGCCCATCAAGCCTCCCACCATCCAGGTGCTGGAGTACGGAGAGGCCCTGGCACTCTACAACTTCCGAGGGGAGCTGCCCGTCGAGCTCTCCTTCCGCAAGGTACCACTGTGCCATGCCTTGCTGTGCCATGCCGTGCCATGCTGTGCCGTGCCGTGCCATGCTATGCCCTGCTGTGCCATGCTGTGCTGTGCCATGCCATGCTAACCCACCCTCTGGTCCCATCTGCAGGGCGAGAGGGTCTGCCTGGTGCGGCGGGTGGATGAGAACTGGTACGAGGGTCGCATCTCCGGCACCAGCCGTCAGGGCATCTTCCCTGCCACCTACGTGCAGGTGCTGAAGGAGCCGCGGGTGAAATCCACCACGGAGGACTTCCCATCCTCCCCCGCCTCTGCCAGCCCCCGGCTCTCGGCCAGTTCCCCGTCCCTGCAGCGCTCACCTGCTCCCCGAGCCACCCCGATTTCCACTGGCCCCCCGCGGGGTCCTGGTGATGCCAGCGGGCACCCATCCTCACCCCGCCACCTTGGCTTCACCAACCCCCACTCCCCAAAGCTGCCCCACACCGGCACCCCGAGCCCCTCACCAGCCCCCGCTGGCCCCCCACACCCTTCAGTCACCCATCCCCAGGAGCCGTGGAGCCCGGCGTGGCCTCCCGAGCAGGTGAGTGACCCCCCTCACGCCCTGGCACCCTGCTGGGGATGTGGGTGCACCCCCACAACACAGCACCCATCCTTTCTCCGCTGCAGCGCACAACCCCAGGGGCACCCACCAGCACCCGGCCCGAGCCCGCCCCGTCCTACAACGGCTCCGAAATCCAGTGGACCCCGTGAGTAGGGCTGGGAGTGGCACCGTTGGCACCATGTCCCCCATGTGGGGACCCGTGGTGGCACTGGCTCTGGCCACGCTGTGTCTCGCCAGGTACCGGGCGTTGTACCAGTACCGGCCCCAGAACGCCGACGAGCTGGAGCTGCTGGAGGGGGACAGGGTGGATGTCATGCAGCAGTGTGATGACGGCTGGTTTGTGGGTGCGTGGGCACCGGGAAGGGGAGGGGGATGGGGCCACGGTGCCAGGGTGGCCTCCTGATCTCCTCTCCTCACCTCCAGGCGTGTCCAGGAGGACGCAGAAATTCGGCACTTTCCCCGGCAACTACGTGGCACCGGTTGTGACCCCCTGAGAAGAGGAGCCTGGTGGGAGGTGTGGGGCCAAGGGGGTCCCCACTGGCCCATCTCAGCCACTCCACGTCCCCTCTGTGTCCCACTCCATGGGGACAAAGTGCCTCCATCTCCCTCCTGCCCCTATGGGGCTGCCTCTAACAGGGATCATTCCCCTCTCCCTGCATGGGTGGGGGGTCTCTCCCCACCCCAGTGCCTTAACCCAACCGCTCCTCACTGGTGCCTTATCCCCCCCATCCCAGTGGCCGGTGCTGGGCCTGACCATGACGGTGGTGACCCCGAGACGTGGGTCTGGGCCGTGCCACACACCCGGGAGTCACGTTTGCTTCGTGCCCATCATTAAAGCTCAGCTCAGCCCGAGCCTCCGAGGCCCAGCCTGGTGGTGGCCACGGGGTGGCCGTGGGGCAGGGGCCCCGTGGGGCTTCACTGTGGGGCTGTGGTGGCCCCTGTGAGGTTGTGGTGCTGGGTGGAGGTGATGCCGGGTGCTGGGCAAGGTCACAGTGGGGCATGTGGGGCTGCAGTGGTGCTTGTGGGGGGCTGCAGGAGGGATGTGGGGGGCTACAAGGGGCATGTGGGGCTGCAGTGGTGCTGCCCAGAGCTCCCACAGCACCCGGGGTTGATACAGTGCGGGGTGTGACAATGCTGGGGACAATGGAGCACTGACACCCCGAGGGGCAGAGATGCTCCGTGGGACATCCCCCACAAACCCCCGCCGCCACTCCTCCAGCCCACGGCAACCCTCCCGGGGCATCTCCCGGCCTTTGTGCCCACCCTACGGGGCCCAGCCGAGCCGTGTCCGCCCTCGGTTCGCCCCTTCGGGGCTGCCGGTGCCCGCAGACGGCGCTGCGGAGCCTCCGCCCGACCCGGCCCGGCCCCGTCGGGCTCCGCCGGCCCCTTCCGAGGGGGCGGTGCCGGCGCCGGGGCCGCGCTCGGTTCCGCCGCCCCACGGGGCCGCCCGGCTCGGCCACCCGCCGGTGAGTGCACCCGGGGGGGGTGGGATACGGTGCAGGGTGGGGGATGAGGGTGCTCGGGGGTCCGTAGTCCCGGGGTACTGCTGGTGCCCAACCCTCGAGGGTGCAACTTTGGGGTGCCCGGGGGTGCCCGGGCTGCTGATCCGCCGGGCATGGGAGAGGGGGTGCAGACAGTGTGTGTCCCCCCATGTTCGCATGTCCCTGTGTTCCCTCTGCGCCTCCTGGCATCGCCTGTCACTCGGCGTCACGGGGTGCCCGGCGGCACTGCCAGCAGCCACGGGCACAAAAGCGCTGCTGTGAGCCGGGGAGAGAGGAGCCGAGGAGCCGGGACCGAGCAGGGGACAGAGGTGGGGTGCAGGGGGGCACAGGAGGGGTGTAAGGGATAGAGAAGGGGTGCAGGGGCTCTAGGAGGGGTGCAGGGGTGCAGAAGAGGGATGCAGGGGACAGGGGGTGTAAGGAATGGAGAAGGGGGGCATGGGATGGGGATGGAAGTGAGTTGCAGGGGACAGAGAAGGGGTACAGGGGCTTTAGGAGGGGTGCAGGGGGCAGAGGAGGAGTGCAGGGGCACTAGGAGGAGTTCAAAGGCTCGAGGAGGGGTGCAGGGGACAGAAGAGGGGTGCAGGGGACAGTGGAAGGGTTCAGGGAACCGAGGAGGGGTGCAGGATGGTTTGCAATCCGCGGGGGGATCTTGCCCGGCCGAGTCTCGGGGGTCCCCAGGGTGGCAGGGCCCTCGCTGCCCAGGGGATGCTGAGCGGGGCCGGGCATGGGGAGGGGGTTTGGGGTTTTCCTCCCGGCGCTGTGAAGCCCAGCCCAGGAAATTCTTCCAGGCGGCTTCTCAAGCCCCTCTTTGTGCGCTTGGGATTTTTAAAATGCCTTCCCTGGCGGCTGTGGACGGGGGGTGCTGGGCTCCAGCAGCCCCCCCGGGGCATCCAGCCCGACTGCGGTGGGGCAGGATGGAGCCGGGCTGGTGCGGAGCAGCCGGGCAGAGAGCAGAGATACCAGAGCTGCCATTCAGGGGCAGGGGGCTGCTCGTTCCCAGGGATCCCAAGAGCTGCCCTGGGGGGTCCCAGGGGACCCTCAGCATCCTTTCCCGGCGTGGGTTTGCTGCCGGATGAAGGTCTTGGGATGGTCTTTGCAGCCCTGCTGAGTGTCTGGACCCCCAGCGGGACCCTGGCTGGCTTCTGGCTGCCCCTTCAGCCACAACCTCCCCTCCAAACCCTGCTGGCTTGGCCCTGCCCTGCCCAGCCACAAGCCACAGGCCTGGCTGCCAAGGCTGCACAGATTTCCTGCCTGTCCCGGGGCCTTGGGGACATCGGGGTGACCCCCCCTGCCCCATCTCACCAGCAGCGGGACCCCCTCATCCCCAGGGTGGGTTGGCAAGAGGGTGGAAACCACCAGCCTGGCCCTGGGGAGGCCCGAGGCAGCAAGAGGAAGCAGCAGTGGCTGTGGGCACCCTGTGCCAGCACGAGGTCGTGGGTCCCCACCCCGGAAGGAAAGAGCTGACGGGTTCCACCGGCCGGGGACTTTTTGGGGTGCAGGGCTGGAGGAGGGTGCAATGGGGATGAGGTGAAGCTCCCAGGAGGGTGTCCTGGAATATCCTGACCCTGTGGCTCCCTGCCCACCCAGAGCCACCTGCTGCCATGCCCGTCACTGTGACCTTGCCCGGTCCGGCCCCTTGGGGCTTCCGCATCACCGGAGGAAGAGATTTTGGGAAGCCCATCACTGTCTCCAAGGTAGGACCCCCCCCCCCACACCACCCTGCATGGCCCTAGGGAAGGCTGCTGGGATGGACTGGGAGGGTGCCAGGCTGGGCTGCTCCGGGGAGCGGATCCTGTTTATTGTCCTTGAGGGATCCTGCTCCGTGGGAAAGGCCCCCCGGCGAGTGACGGCAGCTCGGGGGCTCCTGCCACCCCCGGGCTGGGCAGGGCTGTGACAAGTTTCCGACTGTTGTTGTCACGACCTTGGTCCCTCCTTGGCGTGACAGCCTGGCAGAGGGTCTGGCGGGGTTTTGGCAGGGCCCGTGGGGACCCCAGTGAGCAGGGGGGGTGGCATTCGGGGATGGATGCGGCGCTGGCTGCTGCCAACCATGTGCCAACACCTTGGCACTGCACGAGGGGCTGCTGCTGCTGCTTCCCTCTGGCCTCCGTGGGAGGTGGCTGGGAGGGCTCTGAGATAACCCCAGGGCTGTCCCCACGTCCCCTTCTCCGTGGAGGTAACCGAGCACGGGAAGGCGGCCGCGGGCGATCTCCGGCCGGGGGATGTCATTGTCACCATCAACGGGGAGAAGGCGGCCGAGATGCTCAACGTGGAGGCACAGAAGAAGATCAAGCAGAGCCCTGGGCAGCTCCAGCTGCAGGTGGAGAGGTGGGTGCTGGGATTTGGGGGTGACAACCCAGACGCCTGTGTCTCCATCCCTGTCCCCACCGGGGCTGGAGTCCCCAGCCACGTGTGTTTTCCCGGTTGTTTTTCCCCTCCAGTGACTCTTGGGGTTGTGCCATCCCCATGGGAGCCTGGCCCGGCTCTGTAATTAAGGAGTCAGGTGGTAACGAGGCCAGACAGCCCTGGCAGCCGTTACCTGGCTGACTGGTCCCAGATGAGGGCCTGGGGCTGCTGCTGGTTCTCATCACATCCCTGCTGGGGGGCTGCATGGTCCTGCCATACCTTGGGGGCACAGGGGCTGCTCCCAGAACAGATGCAGGACTCTCTGCTCTCCCTCTGTCCCCAGGTCTCCGGTGCCACCTCCCAGCCACACCAATGGGGACACCTCACTAGAGAGGTTGGCCACGCACTTCCAGGTGAGGTCTGGGCAGCCCCTGCTACCCCCTGGCCCCCCCAACCCAGGTTTGATTTCAGCTGCTGGCATCTCTCTCCCCTGGCCAGGACACACTGAGGACACAGGATGAGAGCCAGGGTGCTCCAGGAGGCTCCTACCCCAGTCCAGCATCCCTGAGCCCCCCACCCCGCAGCAGCAGGTAAAGATGGACCTGGCTGAGTGTGAGGCTGAGTTGGGGGGAGGTTGGCAGGGGTCTGGGCAGGGCCAGGGGCCTCCTGCTGATGCCTCTGTCCTCTCCTCCCAGCTTGCAGCTCCTGGATGAAGAGTTTGCCTGTCCCAGCCTCGGCCAGGTGAGGAGTGGGAGCAAGGTGGAGATGCTGGTGGGGGGCACCTATGCACCATCACCTTTCACATCCCCACAGCATCCCTCTCTTCAGCCCCATTGCCACCCATCACCCAGCCCCACTCTCCATCGGGGGGCACACGGTGCCAACATCCCCCCCCCCCCCACCCCCGAACCCAACCAGGGATGTTTTCCTTGCAACTACCCAACACCTCTTGGCAAACGGCGCCAGCTTGGGGAGGCCAAACCAGTTTGGGGAGGCCCTGCCCTGCTCCTTGCCAGCCTGGGGGATCGGGGCGTTGGCAGGGCAGGGACCCACGGCCCGGCGTACCCCCGGCAGCACCCGGAGTACCCGCAGGGATCGGGACCGGGGTGCCCGGGGACTTGGGATGCCTCCCCGGCCGCTCGAACCGGTCCCGGGATGCCCTCAGCTTGCCCCGTCCCTCCCCGCCGTGCTTTGGGGCGGTTGCTGAGCCCCACGGGGCAGCCGCTGGCTCTGGGCTCGGCGTCTCCTTCTTCTCCTCCCTCCTCTCTTTCTATTTTTCTTGTTTTTCAAGCCCAAATCGGGAAGAGCGGTGGCTCCGAGCGCGGCCCTTCCCAGCTGCCTTTGGCCGCGGCCCCGGCCGCCCCTGAGCTCCCGCGGCCACTCGCTCCCCCCCCTCTCCCTCCTTCCCTCCCTCCCTTCCCAGCTTGTTATTCACTTCAATGCCAGCCTCAGAGGGTCCCTCCCTGCCCCGGACACCCCCTCCCCCCGCCATAGGGCTGGGGGTTGTGCGGGATGCCCAAGCCCCAACCCCCCCCCACCAAGCCCGAAGGGAAGGGCTGCCCTCGGATGGTGCTTTTGGGCTGGGTTGGTGCTGGTGGGGACGAGGCCAAGGCTCCAGCTCCACCCATCCCTAATTTTAGCTCATCCCTCTCCTGCCCGTGACCCCGCAGAGCCCCATCGCTGCTTTTGGGGGCGGGGAGGGGGGTTAGGACAGGGGTTCCGCATCCCCCCCATCCCCGGGCTCCTGCCGGGATTTCCATCTGCGTGGCGGCTGCTCCCGGGAACATCGGCTTCCACTTATCCCGGGTTTCGTCTTTCCTGCCTCGCCGCTAAGCAGGAGCAGATGCTGGGGAGGGGATGGCCGCAGGTTACTGGTGTGGGGAGCCACGGGGGGGGGTGGGTGGGTGCAGTCCCCGGCCCCCCTGGGGTCCCGCGGGGACAAGCAGCCGCTCCACACAGAGCCACAGAGCATCTGGGTATCCCTCCCGGGGAGCCGGGTGGGACACCCATGGGGCACCTCTGGGTGCTTGGACGAAGTCTGCGTGTCCCCAGGGTGCCCGGGAGAAGGGAGTGGGGGGGAGGGGGTCTGCAGACACCCACACTGAACCCCAGGCTTGGGATGTGTCGGGGCCGGGGGGGATGCTGCAGCATCACCCTGCCAAGCCTGGCACCTGCCAAGCCTGGCACCTTATACCCCCCCCCAGTACACCCAGCACCCCTCTCCCCCGTGCCAGGAGCGGAGAAGACTGAGCCGGCAGAACAGCTCCCCGGGCCCGATCCTGCCTCCACCCCCTCGCCCGCCTTCCCCGGGCTTCGGGGCACCCCAAACCCCCTGGGCGAGGTGCAGGGAGCGGCGGCTCTCCTCCCCCTGCCCCAGCCCCTGCAGCAGGTACGGAGCGAGCTCGGGGAGGGGGGACACACACGCACACACGCGGAGATGGGGAATCCCGCAGCTCCACGCACCCATCCCGGGGTGTGTGCCCTCCCTCACCCCACCCCGCGGGTGCGCGCCGGGGTGCTGCCGTGCCCGCGCAAAGGGTTAAGCCCAGGTAGGGACGTAGGAGGGCCGGGCAGGTTGGAGCAGCTCCCCGGGGTGGAGGGAGCAGGTGGCGGGCGACGAGTGGGTGCAGCCCGACGGCGTCGGGGTGCTGGGAAACCCCCCCCGTCACCTCTCCCCTCCGCCTTCCCACCCCTCCCGGGTTGCCCCCCAACAGCCTGGGCTCGGAGCCGGCCATGAAGCGCTTGGAGGAGGATTCCGAGGTCTACAAGATGCTGCAGGAGAACCGGGAGCTGCGGGCGGCCCCGCGGCAATCCAGCACCTTCCGACTGCTGCAGGAGGCTCTGGAGGACGAGGGTGGAGGTGAAGAGGGGAGGCTTACTACAGGGGGGAGGTGGTGGGGGGATCAAACCGAGGGGACCCTGACAGCCTCGTCTCCCCACAGCCGGCCCCACAGCCTCCTTCCCCAGCCGGCTGTCTCCCAGCCCTCGCAAGCCCGTGGCCGGCGTCCAGAAGCTGCACGTCTGTGAGAAATGCGGCAGCAGCATCGCGTGAGTGGGGCTGGGGGGCTGGGGAGGGGGTCCCAGGGCAGGGTCTGTCCCTGCCATCGCTCCCAGCAGAGCCAAAAAGGGGCTGGTCCTGGCTGGAGGGCGGGACTTGGGGCTGGTGGCCAAGGTGGGGAGTTCCCGGGGAGGATCCGTCCCCGTCGTTGCTCCCAGCAGGGGCAAAACGGGGCCGATCCTGGGTGGAGGGAGCACACGGGGTACATGCGCTGACCCCCCCCCCCCCCCATCCCCGTCTTCCCCCCAGGACACAGGCGGTGCGGATCCAGGACGGCCGGTACCGGCACCCATCCTGCTACTCCTGTGCCGACTGTGGCCTCAACCTGAAGATGAGGGGTCACTTCTGGGTGGGCGACGAGCTCTACTGCGAGAAACACGCCCGCCTGCGCTACCAGGGCACCCCGGGGGGGGTCTCCACCTCCCCAGTCTCCCCTTCCTCCTGAGCCCCACCAGGCACCAGCACCGTGCGATGGGGAGCTCACCTCCTGCATCCCCCTCTGTGTCCCGGGGGGCATCACACACCCTGTGCCCACCCCCACGCCCCCCAGACTGTCCCACCAACCCCAGTGCTTTGGGTCTGCAGCGTGGGGGGGAGGGGATGTTTCAGCCACTGCCCTTGCCGTGTTGTGGGTGTGATGAGCTGGGTTAGGTCTCAGCCTGGGCCTCAGCAGCTGCGTGTGCCCGGGGGACACACAGTGGGGACGTTGGGAAGGGGGGCACAGGGATGCTTGAGCACTTAGAGGGGGCTGGCACCGCTTTGGACCCTGACTGCAAAGGGCTCCTCTGAGATATTAAACCAGATCTCTATATAAATATAATATATATTTGCTCTGCTCTCCTGCCTGGTCTGTGCT
>JAOEGS010015752.1:0-22153 GCA_025447755.1 Corythornis vintsioides | reverse complement strand
GACTTGGTCTAGGTGCCCCTGCTCTGGCAGGGGGGTTGGACTAGATGATCTTCTAGCTCCCTTCCAACCCCTGACATGCTGTGGTAGCTCCACGTGCATTCAGCTCATGCTTTTCCAGCAGCTCAATGCATCTCCTTCAGGAGAGAGCCCTTCCTCCCCCCCATGGCACCCACTGGGGTGGAGAAGCTCATGGCCCTGTCCTTCACCTTCCTCCCTCCTGCTGTAGGCCTTGCTCAGAGATGAAGTGGGAAGAACTTTAAGATCCATATGTCTTTAAGTGTGGAATTGCAAGAGTTCATGTCCTCAGGCAACTGACAGTGGCTCCCAGATCTGCTGGATGCTTCCTCTGGCTTCATTTTGCCTCCACGCTGCCCGTGACCGTGCATTGTCACTTAATTAGGCTGAAATTAAATCAACAGATCAAAGCCAATTCTCCAAGGTTATGGACTCCTATCTGTGTGCTGGACTGTAGCAACTGGTTGCTTTGCACTGCCAGGGGATGTAAATTGTGTGCTTGGTTTGGTGCCTACACATCTGAACTCGTGCATGCTTGTCAGGGAGTCCCTCCACTGTGGCCAAACCCAGCTTCAGCAGGTACTTCTCCAAGAGAAATATGAAGCTCTCAGTCCCTTGCAGTCTAAAATACATTCATTCATACTACATTTCTGAGTCACAGCCAGTTTGTTGTGCCTCTATTATTCATTATCAGTAAGCTGATTATACTGCTGTGCTTTTTCTGCCATATGCTCAGAGATATTTGCAGATGAGCTGGCTGGAAGGTAAGGAAGAAACAGCTTACAGAGGTGCTCAGAGAAGAGAAAAGGAGGCAGAAAAAATCAAAAGGAGTCCTTTATTCAAAATGAAATATCCAAAAGCATTGCTTTTAGTGCAGAGCTGAGTGGGAACCCACTACTGAGCCTCAGAAGTTGCTGCAAAATGGAAGTGTTGGCTGCTGGAGCACGTTTCCATTGCACTGCCTGACAGTGCTAGGTCCTAGATGAAAAAGGAACCCACTTCAGGCAAGGTAGACACTGTCTCTTGTTCTCCCCCAGTTCATCTCTATTAGTTCCTAAGAAGCCATACCATGTATTAATAGGTAACTTGCACTTGGTTTTCATTTTGTAGGTGATTTTTGCCCCATAAACATGGAGCTCCCTTCAATTGTCATCAGAATACATCACCATAAAATTACTGAGGCAACAGAAGAAAAAAGCTCCTGAAGTGCTGCACCAAATTGTGTTTCCAGCATTATGGTGCTGTTCTGTGAAATTCACTATACTTGCAGGGCCCTAACAGCTTTGCCATATTCTTACACTGATATGGGCAGTGCAAAAGAAGCAGCTACACTTCCAGAAATAGATGATTCAGTGTGTGTGGCACTGTGGGCTCCAGTCTAGCAGGACCATCTTAACTCTTCTTCTATGCAGCCAGCATTAAGTGCTGCTCTTCACTACTTTGCACCTTAGAAAGGCATTTATGTCTGAGTAAAGTACTGGTGATTTATATCAGAGCAAAGCAGGGCTCTTGATTCAGAAGCACTTTCCATGGGTGGAAATGCCAAGCCCAAGGCAGCAGCAGGTCCAGCCCAGGAGATGCAGGGAGGAGGGGAAAGCAGACTTTGATGACACGAAAGGCTGAGTGGCACATTTCAGAAGAGGAAAACTGCCTTTTTGCTGAGCCATGGTGCCCTGTTTGCCACACTTGGCATGCCAGGTACATCCCTGCACAGCCCAGGGTGCAGCATTCCCAGCAGGATTCCTGCACCTCCCTGAGAAGGGGTTTGGGAGCCTCCCAGACCCGCTGACACGTATGATGTTGTGATGTGAGCACTGCACTCCTCAGTGAATAAACTGCTGGGAAATGGCAGTGCCAAATTAAATGGCAATCAAGCTTTTGTTGTTTCAGTTTTATGCAGGATTTAAGGCAGAATCTGATGAACTGATGGTGTGTGCTTGCACCAAAATCAAGAAGGTAGCACAGCATATAAATAAGTTTAGCATTAGAGCAGGATCTTTTTTGAATTATGACTCACTAAGAGAGTTTTACAGCAATTTGATTACATTTTTACTGCATGGAGGACTCTTTTGCATCTGTTTCACAGATATCCACCTTTTAAATTTTATTTAATTTGTATTGATTTTTCCTGCACTTTCATAAGCAGGCATCACACATCTGAGCACACACAAAAATGATTACTTAAGTGATGATTTAAAAATAATGGATGTACATTAGCACATGAATGATTAATTCCTTTTTGTGAGTACAAGCATCCAGGCTATGGCTGAGTAAAATATTGATGGTACAAAGGAAATGAGCTGTTTCTTAATTTAGTTTTGTTCTGGTAATGTGTAACTAATGTTGTTTCCTTCTAGCAGTATGCATTTAGTGACCCTTTTAAATTTTAATACCTAGTGATAGCTAAACTAATAGCTTCATGGGACACAGAAGAGGGGATTTTGAAGAAAAAAAAAAAAAAAAGCAGATATATTTTCCATGCATTAATTTGAGACTCTCTGTAACACATTAATACAAATAGGTACTATAGCAGAACCTAGATAAAGTCTCCACACACAAGCAGAGGTTTTTCACACAAGACACATTGCAAGGTGGAGACTTCATTGCCAGCTGACTCTCCTGAGGCTGTGCCACACGAATCCCAGTTCATCAGAGCCTGGTGCTCTCGTGACGCACTTGAGAGTGTTGGGATTTGTGAGGCCAGAGCAAAATGAGAGCAGGACTGCTCTTCCCACCTGATACTTGCCCATATGTTTCTGCTAAATGCAGGGGGACCTAAACATGAGATTAACCCCGTGCTGCACTCACACAGCCTGAGCCAGAGAGCCCTGCAGTGTTCCCACAGCTGCTGAGGTGCAGCATCCTCAAGTGTTTTCCCACATACTTGCTGGGAAGGTCCAGAGTGGGGAGAAGGGCACTGGAGACAGGTGCTGCTGCCCACACCTTCAGCACAGAGCCTGGCTCACCCATCCAGCTCTGCCAGCTGGTGCCCAGCAGAGCAGAGCAGGCTCCCAGTCCAACAGAAACCCGTGGGTGAGGCTGGGCAGCCGGGCAGGGAAGGACACAGGTGATGGCAGAGCACAGCCACAGGCTCTGACATTCTCAGCTGGGAATACAACCTTGTTACTCAAGGTTGATGTAGAGACTGAGGCCCTGGCACTGCCTGCCCCTGGCCCATCTGTCAGTGGCACTCTGCCCACCGCCGTGGTGACGTGCCAGCTTTCCTGGGAAGTAGGTGCCTCCTGACAATGGGTTTAGAAAGCAGCCTGTTGAAGACAACGACACTGCTTTCTTCAACAGGCTATTTTTGGAGTGGGAACACTTGTTGGCACCAAGTGCAAAGGGCCTAAAATCAGCTTCTGCTAGTCAGCTGCAAAGAAAAAAAAAAAAAAATCTCATTTGCTGCAGGAACAGAAGGTTTGGGCTAAAAAGGTGCAGTGGTTGCTGCCATTTGCACATGCTGGCCCTGCACGGGTGTGGGGTTGGTGTGTTTAATCCCACTTCACAGCCTGCATGGCAGTTTCCAGGTGGAAGAGGAATGGTGTATTGCTTTGGAGTCAAGAAAGGGTGGTTTTGTTTCATTTGAAGCCATGATCCTTTGATATTTTCCACTGCTGCAATGGATATTATATGGTAATCCTGCCAGGACATTTTAAATGTGAGTAAGAGTTTGAGGGTTGATTCCTCAGGATGACATTTGAAAAATACAGTTCATGTATTTTTTTTTCCTTTGGCAACTGAGAAGAGGGAACTTCACACACTCCCAACAAAAATCAACAGGCTTTCTGTCATCATGTCTTTCTGAAAGGGTTTTGAAGATCCCAGGGAAAACACAGGCTTTGGCTGTGTCAAGTCCACGAAGGGGTGCAGATCAGAGAGCAAGTGAATGGATGCAGCTCTCTCCAGTCACTTTCTGGATACAGGATGACTGAAACGTGGGCAGGGTGTGAAACCACATGGCTTTAAGAGCAGCCCAGATGGCCAGCAACCCCAGGAACACATGCACACGTGCTACCCTGATCCTTCTAGGAAGAATCTGTAATCTAAATTGTCAGCCTGACCTCAGCACCATGACATTGCTGATGGACAGGAGTGACACATGACCCACAGTGCAGAGCTGCTTGCCTGGCTCTGCAGGAGGGCACCACATGGCCTAACATGGCTCTGCTGGCATGTCCAGAGCTCTCCTCAGCTGCAGTGCTGGCAGTGTGACCTGATGGGAGTCTGGGCTGCTCTCTAAACCACCTGTCTCCTGGCTGACCACTGGACAACCTGCTGCCTGCCCCCTACCTCTGCTGTCTTCCCCTGACTCCATCTCCCTGTCCTGCCTGGCAGTGCCCCCAAGCCTGGGGCAGTCCAGGGGACCTGCCAGGTGGCACCATGGCAGCTGAGCCTGTGTTGCAGGCAGCTGGGTCCCCCATATCACATAAGGAGCATTTCTGCATGGCCTGGTTACACGAGGTGGAGACCTTTCCATCCCTCTCTGCTTTAGTGTTGAGCTTTTGGCCTGGTGCACATCCAGGACTAATGATGCCAGGGAAAGAAAGGACCAATTTAGGGCTTGTCCAACAGCACACAAAGTATATATGTATAAAATAAAATAAAACATCACTGAACTCCTTCTGAACACAGGAAGTTATTCAGGCAGCATCTGAAGTACCCAGATAAAATATCCTACCTTGAAACAGCTTTTGATAGGAAAGCTGTGAATAACCTGTAGTTATCTGTGGCTACTAGGACAGCAGAGACCCTATTCTTTTATTTACTTGCAATTGAATTACTTGCTGCTAAAATCCTGGCACCTTGTTATGCAACTAATTTAAAAAAAAAAAAAGCCAAACCTTTAAAAGGAGCTGGAAAACTTTGGCTGGAGCCACAAATACTGTTTGTTCCATTGCTTCCCAGATAGAGAACCAATCTTTGTGCCCTTCTCTTATCCACAAAGACACAGAAAGGAGGAGATGTGTAGCTAACAGCCACAGCAGCTCCCACTGCATCACTCCAGGCAGCAGAGGGAACAGTGCCTGCAGCAGGCTCTGCTCTGCCAGCAATGGAGATGTCATGGCTTACTCTGTACTTTTTTTTTAAGCCATGTCAGATAATAGTGTTGGCATTCCTACCTGAGCCTGTTTTCCCAAGTCAAGCACCATCCAGAGGATTTAGTAATAACTTGATGATTGCTGGTTGCTGCTTTATTGTGTATTTTTACTCTGTTAATTCTTCCAGTGCGTTCTGCAAATAGGAGATTGTGTGGGATAGAGTAGGTGCCACTGCTAATTTATATAGTCTTGGATCCAAAGTGCTTTCTACACTTTTGACCCCACACACACCCCTCTTCTAGGCCAAGCCTTCTCCCTGACAGCTCCTTTGCACGACTGTTTCCTGCATGACTTGTCACAGACAATGGAATTTCCCCTGACTCCGTGGAGCTTTCCCATCAGTCAGGATCAGATGCTGACATGCACAATCACACAAGCAGCTAGCAGGCTGTGAGCAGTGACACTGTGGGGATGAAACAGGCCACCTAGCTCATTGTCACAGGTGAAAACCTGGCACCCTGCACCCACCAAAGAGAGGCAGCAATTCCAGGAGCAGCACTACCGGAGTTTCTCTTGGACCTGGTGCTCCAGCTCAGATCTGAACGAGTGGGAGTTCACTCTAAAGGATCAAAGCCACCTGCACTGGCTTTTACCTCTTAGTTTTGATAATGTGGTGTACAGAGAATAATAATTGTTTCTACTCATCTTCCATAAGTGGGAATTTTTCTTCTGCACTAACATGCAAAGCAAACCTTTCAGGGATGGCTCTGCTAAGGCTGCTCAGTGGAGAGGATTTGGCAGCCCACAGCTGGCACACAAGAAGGAACACTGAGGTACACCAAAGCTACAAGTCATTTTTTTCCAACCAAACATTAGATAATGGCATCAGTGTTGAAGAAAAAAATTCAAAGTATCCACCTCTATGCCTCAAAATCAGAATATCCTGAGCTAATGTCAGATCCTGAAATGTTGAGAGGCACACACTGAGCAGAAAGCCAAAGGCAGCAGCTCCTGTCGTCCCTGATTGCGTGTGGGCTATGAACTTTATGTGTCACAGAGGTAAAAGTAAATAGTTTGATCATCTTTCTCCAAACCTAGGCTGAGTGTCTGCCCTCTTGCTGGACAGGAATACACTGGAGAAATATGGCAAGGCTTTACTTGAGAGTTCAAGCAGATATAAATGCACAAGCAGTTTGTTTACCTTTCTATTCTTAGTGGTTACTGGTATTAACTATTTTCTAAGCACCCTCCCCACATCAGTCCTGAATCGTGTCTGTCTGAGCCCTTACAACTGTTCCACTGGCACCCAAATGAGGCAAGGGTTTGGCTCCAGAGTCCCTGTGTTGGGCTGGACAGCTGCTTAGCTCTGACAGCCCGAGCAGCTACCTCAGGCTTGCTGAAGGGAGCCTCAGACTGCTAGAAACCACATTCTTCCAGTCTTATTTAAGGCCTTAATCCATGGAGTTATATTTGGCAGGACAGTGAAGGAGCAGTGTCTGGGGCTGTGTCTGAGTCCACACAGGAGCAGGAGCCTCATTGCTTCTGCCCCTAATGCCCCAACCTCCACACCTTCTGCCCCTAATGCCCCAACCTCCACACCTTCTGCCCCTAATGCCCCAACCTCCACACCTTCTGCCCCTAATTCCCCAAACTCCCCACCATCTGTCCCCTAATGCCACAACTCCACACCTTCTGTCCCCTAATGCCCCAACCTCCACAGCTATCAAATATACCTGGGAACACACCTTTGTGCCAGGTGTGACTGTTGGTGCAGGAAGCCCAGTTGATTCACGTTGGGTTTGATGGGCTCTGCAATGAGTAATGTGATACAAATCTACAGATAAACTAATCTGCTGGTATTTATAACCAGTGAGCAATGGCCTCGCCCCTTCATACAGCCTTTGGGATGTAGATAGGAGCTGTACTGTAGCTCTGAGCTGTCTGGGAACCTGCCTAAATGGCTGCATTTCTAAGGAAATATTTGATTTACCTTAAAGAAAACATCAATCTTGTCTTTGGTCATTCTTACTGATAGGCAGTGATTTTTCTTCAGGGCCAAGACATAAAACACTTAATGTCTAAGCCCAGTGAAGAAAATAAAGAGATAAAATTATCATCTGCCCCATCCTGCATTATGTTGTAATTTACACATAAATAACAGTGAAAGAATAGAATGTTTTCAGGCCTGTTCCTGTCCTGAAGGTCACTGGGTGTCCACAGGACAAGAGGGACCCATCACACAGCATCAATTACAGGATTAGGTAATCCCCTAAAATGGGACTGAAAAGTGATTTTGCTGGAGTTGCTCTATATAGAATATAAAGAGATAACATCGTCCTGTCATCTGGTGATTATATGCCACAAACAGAGAGTTGTTACTAATCAATCTTTCATCTGTCTATGCCTGAAGAAGGCTGCACATTTTCCTACTACTGAGGTAAACACTGCAGATGGTGGATCTGCCCCGAGTGTGAGAAATGAAATTTTGGAAATTAAAATTGTAGGCTGTGAGGAAGATCACCTCTTACTCTTGGAAGTGTGCCATCAGATCTAATTACAGTGTTTGGTTGATCTTTTCTTAGATGTTTGAAATTAATTCCCCATCAAATGATAGGTAGTGTAATTTACCTAGCTGAAGAGCTAGTCATTGGACAGCAAATGGAGTTTTCTGGCTTTCAGGGATTCCCGTGGGCATGTAGGATGCTGAGGGGAGCTAAAACCACCTCCCACTCCTTGTCTGGCCACAGGCTCCCGTGGCAGTGCCATCAGCTTGGCTTTTCTCTTCCCAGCTCTCTGCCCTCTACAGCCATCCCTCCCAGGGATCTTTTTTTACAAGATTATTCTCCTGCAAGGACCAGGAATCATTCACATTTTACCATTTCAAGGATCTTTCCAGGAAAGTGCCATGACCAGAGCTGTTGTCCTGAGTTAGTTTTTCAGAGGTAGGTCTGACAGGAGCTTGCAGGCAGGAAAGACCAGTTTTACAAGACTCTGCCCAGTTATGTTTGTTGCTTGAATCCCTTTTATTAGCCCTGACATACAGTCATCCAGATTTCCCTCGAAGCACATGTCAGGCAGTAAAATCCAGAGGGCAATGTACTACAAACGTGGTGTCTGTGTCTTTTCCACCTTTGCTGACGAGAGGAGGAGGAATTCCTGGCCTGCCACTGCCTCAGGTTCATCTGAGCAGGATCCCACATGATCCACGCTGCTTCACCCACATGCTAGACTACCAAAGCAGAAAAAAAACCCCAGAAAAATAGTTTTCCAATGATTTTTATTAATTACTGGTACATCTCCCCAGAGGTAGGTGGGGGGACTGGAGAGCCAGCATGTTGGATTTCAGTCAGACTTGTGCCTACGTGAGGCACCATTAGATTTATCACTTAGTCATTGAATTTGTATGCTTCTCGAGGTAAACTGATGTCAGATGATCATGAGTGGGCATGGACTAGCAGTGTTGCCCCATTTCTTGCACCAGCTGGGAAGATAAAAGACAAAAGTGAAAGCATATGCACATGCTAATCCTGTACAGAGCCAGGCTGAAGTTGCCAAGTGTGGATGCACAGCCCATCAGTGTTAGCAGGAAATTATCACTACACCTCCAAAGTGACAGCCATGCAACCTGAGATTTCTACACAGCCCTTTAATTGAGGAGGCAGATAAAAAAGATATATGGAAAAAAAAAAAAAAAGAACAGTGATGTTAAATTGAAGTTTTGACAGTCGCAAATACTTTAAAAACCAACTCCCAACACAGTACCCAAGAAGGTGATAAAGACAGTGTTGAAACTCTTTTGTGCCCTCCTGCATTTCAGAAAAGTGCTAATCACTTAAAAGCACCTCCTATCATTTTGTGACAACTGACGAGGGCCAAAAGGCTTCAAATCATTCAAAAGGGGTTCAAATCATTTGGAAAATAAGATTTTTTTTTTCTTCTTTAAGCAGGAAAACTGCTTAAAGATTTATGTGCTACCTGAATTGGGTACTAATTACAGAGATAAAATTACAATGTCTTTTCTTAAACTTACCACTCTACAGAGTACTTGACTTACAACCAGTTATTTGCCTGTATCAACAGAGCCCAGGCTTGTTCTATTAGCAATTTGCTATTTTTAGGTTGCTGGTGTAAATCGTGAGCAACAGTGTCCTGAAATGTCTCACTTCTGCCTTGGGTTGATACTGCTACAGGCTGAGGGCTCAGAGAAAATGCTTGGCTCCATTTTCTTGCTTTGTTAGCCAAGCAGTGGGATTTTTCCCTGCTATATCCCCAGGCAACACGGTTGAGGGTGATTGAGCTGGGATAGGATCTAAATGCACTCCCATCTCCTTGGGATCTAAACTATGGGTGCAGGGGTGAATAAGTGGCTACAAATAGGGCAATAAGTCCAGAAAGGGTTGATGGAGGCTGGATGCTGAGCCAGGAACAGTAGACATCCATCCAACAGAGGTGAGCATTAGAAAACACGAAATTCAGCATTGTGTGGGCTAATAATGGAACACTGTAATGAGCTCTCAGTTTCAGCTGATGTGGCCTGAACCCTGTTCTGGTGAAGTGCAACAGCCTGAGCTTCCCATTTGCTTCAAAAATCCAAAGGAACAAATTCCTCACCAATCGATAAGGATGAAAAACCTGTTTTTGTTGGAAATTGTTCTCCATTTCTTCACGTACATATATATGCCTGCCCTGCCCTGTGCAATGGCTCCCCAGACAGTGAGCAGGCACAAAGGCACATAAAACCAGAGCTGTATGAAAATAACTTTCCTAGCTTGTTAATAGAAACTAATATTATCAGGCAGACTCATATTTACCCCTGCTATGGGAGCATTAGTCATTGAGTAGCACCTTAAATTGTCCAACTAATTTTATGTGCTTATAATAAATAAATTCTATTCTCTTTTATTATCAAACTTAATTACAGTCAAGGTAAGTGATGACAGCTGCACTTTGCAACTTAAGATTTAAGGACAGTGAATACAAATCCCCCGTGTGTCTGCTTCATCAGGAATGATCTATCTGATCCATATTAAATTACATCCCAGCTCCTGTGTACAGTGCCATGCAGGAGTTGTCTGTGTGCTGCTGAAATGTGGTGCTTTCTGGAGGAAAAAAAAAAAACAGAGAAGGGAGGAGGAAAATATTTAGCTGAAATAGAATGACTCCTAGGCTAGATTATCACCACATCTTGGCACTGCTGTGATTCCCCCATCCTTTTGTGCCCGGCGTTGGCTGCTGTGGTTGGAAAGGCAGAGCTCAAACGGGCACCTCCTCAAGACACAACTTTGCATCTCATTCAGAAGCCATGGTGCCTTAGTGTGCTGAGTCACTGATCAGCTCTGGCTCGGCCACAGGGAAACCATCGATACTGTTTTCCTCAGCACTCGCTGTCTCTCCTAGGGATGCTCTGTCTGAGGTGGCTGCCCCAAAATACCAAGTGCTCTGCTCTGTGTGCACTTTGTACCTGATGCCCCTGTGGAGCAGTGATGTCATGAACTATTCTGCCTGCTGAAAGCAGCCCAGGCTGGGTTATCAACCCAATGGAGGCATTAAAGAAGAAAGAAATGTCTGCTTTAAACACATATTAGTTTAGTATTATCCAGATTTTAACGAAGCAAAAACTCAATTTGTTTTTCTAACAGATGGTGAGTCTTTTATCTGTATGTAAATTCGGACTGCTTTGCTTACATTTTCAAATGCATGAGCAAGTGTTGCTAAAGTCTGTAAAACACTGAGGGTGAGAGGTCCTCTGGACAATAGAAATAACCCAGAAGCCATACCTGTGCCACAGGGTGAGTGTCCTCATTACCATCCCATACCCAGGGCCAGTCACACTGGAGCCAAAGCTGGGCCTTGGGCTCCCAGTCCATTTGATTGTGCCCCTGCACTTGCAGATTCCGCCGATGCGTTTCTTTTACAAATCAATCATTCTAGGGGTAATTAACATTTAAAAGCCAGGTTTCTTTTAATTCCATTAGTATATTTGCTGCGAGAAAAGCATTGGCAGAATCCGAAGGTTAAGAGTTACAATGAGGAACAAGGTTTAGGATAAATGGAAGTTAAGGCCTCAAATAGGCTGACAATACCCCATTAATCTGCACACTATTGACAGAACAGTGCTCTGCTGTGTCAATGAGGATTTAAGAAGCTTTGCAGCGTGTTCCTGATAGTTTATCATATCAATAGGAGCCTGCATATATTTGTGTTTAAAAACCTATGGCTGTGTAATTCCCTGACTGCACACGTATTTTAAGCGCATGTTTTGAATCCCCACCTAAAGTGGTTTCTAGCCAGGCAGCAAATGGTGAAAATGGAACAAACTACCATATTTAAGTGGAGACACAAGCTACTGGTCTTGGCTACACCAAAATCCTCTTAAAATGCTGTACTTGAAACCGAAACCCTTTGCCTTACAGGAATTCAATCCAATTCTCCACATTGTGTCATCTGCCTAATTGAAGCAGAAGGAGCTTTAGACCATATTAATCTCTCATCCTGATACACGGAAGCCTTCAGTCAGCTTGTGCCTGGGATGTCTGGTGGGCAAGAAAGGGCCCTTCCCACGAGCAGCCCATCAGAGGTGAGGGCAGGGCAGCCTCAGCAGGTGCCACGGACTGTGCCATGCTTCCCATGCCCTGGCCGGAGGAGAAATTTCTGTGTGCCACTCAGCAGAAGGATGTACCAACGTGCCTGGCTCTCCTAGCAGTGCCCTTTTTCTGGCCAGCAGCACCATCTCACAATCCGAGGAGGAAATCCCCCCTTTGTAACCCCGTGGGCACCTCGGTACCCTCTATCAGTGGGGCTGCTGCCACTCCTTGACTTGCAGCGAGGTGACCCCAGGTGGATGCTGTGCCATTGGAGGCACTCTAAGTGTTTTTGTCCTCAGCTTGCCATCCGGTTCCCAACCAAGCAAGTGGCCTCTCCCGGGGCATTTTCAGACGCTGTGCGAATTTGTGATGGTTTTCAGCTGAGGGCTGCTCCTGAGAAAATCGTGTCCTTACACCTTTAACCAGGCAGCAGCTCCTGTGGTGCAACACAGCCGTGCTGTGTTTGCTGTGAGGGAGCCCAGAATGATCTCGCCTTTAGTCTGTCACCACTAGGAAACATCAGAGAGAGACAGCCAAGGCACCCAGTTGCCAAAAACATCCTATTCCCATGGCTGAGAGATTTTGTTGGCACCATCTCTAAAGAGAATTTACTATGGGCCAAATCCTGGCGCCCTTGCTTAGATGAATCAGTTCTCCAGAGACAATGCTCCTGCTGCGAGTGCTGTGTGCGTAAAATCCCCCAGGGTCACCCCAAAATCCTGCTCGGGGGTATCGAGCACTTGTCTTCCCAAGGGGCTGGAGCACTGTGGGGAACGGGAGCTGCTGTGGAGGCAGCACAGCTCAAGGGCAGGGATCTGGGAATTGCGTGTCCATCCTAAGAGCATCCCCAGCAAAACCCGCAGTTAGTTATACTCTGAGTTTTTCTGATTTCCCATAAAACAAGCACTGATGATACAGTTTGGTGAGTAATCTTTATTTTTTTTTTTCCTCTTACGGTGGCATCCAAAATATTTCATGGCACTTTAAATCTTAATTAATTTGTTTTTCATTTGAAGAAAAATGAATTAGTGACGGCTATTTCCTGGACTTCATTGCTGGGATTAAACCCCTTTTGTTTCTATAGGAGGGAATTTTGGTTAGGCATTTAAAAAGATGTCATTTCAAGGACATCCCCCTCGCAGCTCCCCCCACCCCAGTGCTAGTCTGCAAAACGGAGCCTCATCAGCCTGCAAAATCGCGTTGCTCACAATGACTTTTTCCAAGTAGAAATGCAAACGTATCGAGAAGCGACAGTAGTGTCGGCGATGCCCGAACCTCGCCCCAGCTGTTCACCTGCGCGGATGCGGGGGCGGGACACACACACACACACGCGTGTTTATCTGGGCAGGGGGGAAACTCCAGGCGAAGTTTGCCGGAGCTCCGCGCACGCAGCCGCGGCCGGGAGCGCTCGGGGGGAAAAGCGGCGGCCGGGCGGGGTCGGTGTCGATGCCGCCCCTGCCACTCCATGGCGCGGCTGAGGCGCGGAGCTCCCCCGGGGCCCGCGCTGTCGCCTCCTGCGGTGAGAAGCCACGACGGGGAAGCGAAAAGTTGGCGGCGGTTGCGCGGCGGTTGCGCGGCGGTTACGCGGAGGGGGGGGGGGGGGGCGGAGCGAGGCCGGGCGCGGCGGGACGGCGAGGGGCGGGCGAGGAGAAACGCATTAAAGGCAGGGGAGGGGAATGAAGAAAAAAGGGCGGGCGGGAAGGGGTGGGCTCTGCGGGGTGCACCGCCCCCGCTCGGCACCGAGCGCAGCGCCGGGATGGGGCGCCCGGCGGGGGACAGCGGGCGGAGGAGGCAGCCCCGCCGGCGGGCGGCGGCCGTGGGCAGCGCAGCGGTGGCAGGTACGCGGGGTCCGCGACGCGGGGAGCGCGGTGCCGCCGCCGAGCAGGAGCGGGCGGCCGCCTTGGGCTGGCCGGAGTACGGGGGAGCCGAGGTGGAGCTGCTGGGTTGTTTTTTCCCTGGCCGGATCGCCGGGCATTGGGGTGAGTTCGGCCCGGCGCTGGGTCGGGGGTTGAAGCGGGCTGGCCGCGGGGGCTCGGCTGTGCTGCGGGGCGGGCGTGATTTGCGGGCTCCCCGCCTGGAGCCGGGCGCTGTGAGGCGAAGGGAGCTGCGTTTCCAGCTCCCTATCAATTATGGATGGAAACAAATAGTAGAGTCGGGTTGAATTCTCCCCGTGCCCGCTCGCCTCCTGCTGAAAACAATGCTCAGGTGTAGGGCAGAGAAACTTTCCGGGCTTTTTTTCTCGCTGGGGGCAGCGGGAGGGGGACGTTGGAGCACCGCAGAAAGCGATACGGCAGCTTCCAAGCAGTAATTAGAAAGGGTTTAAAGGCTTCTTTATTATTTATAAGCTCTGGATGGAATTGAAAGGTCACCCGGATCTTTCTAGGTGGTTTCTAGCCCGTGTTCTGAAGGGTTGTGGGGTGGCTGTGCTGGGGGTGTGACGATTCTTATCGCGGCTTATCCTGCGAGTGGAAAAATGTAATCGAGTGTGTTTCACGCTGATGTGTCGAAAATCTCGTAGTTCCAGCGGATAGCCCACTTGTAGCGTTGGATGGAGCCAGGCTGAAATTAGCGGGGGGCTGCGAATCCTCGCAGTTGTTGCTCCTGGTCAGGATGATTCCTGTAGCACAGGCGTTGTTAGCCTGGGAGTAATTTGAGCAAAATTCAGCCTTCAATGTGTAAAGTAATTTATAATTTTTTTTTCCTGTGTGTGGCTCAGAATACATTTACTCGTGAGCGTAGCAGCAGCAGAGAGTTCATAGCGCTCACATATGTGGCACTTGCTGTACAGATGGTATTGTAGCTTATCCATGTACACACACACACACTTCACACATAATGTGCAGGAATTAGAGCAAACTTCCTCCAAAATGCTGTGCAGCCCTCTGGAAATGCGTGCAATTATTTTCCCCCCCCGGTTGTTTTGAGGAAAAAAAATTGCATCTTTATCGGGATATCTTTATGTTCTAAGCAGTTAATCTTTCCTTAATGCTGTTTATTAGTTCACTTAAATATTATGTGAAGGAACAGCTTTCCACTGTCTTAAAGGCTTTTCCTGCTCGGCTGTTGCTCTCACAAATACTTTCACAGCGAATTTTCTGAGGTTCTCTCCTTTTCCCAAGTCCAACAGGAAGCTCATTGTAAAGCTTTGCAATCACTTTTGTGGCAAAAGAGAATAGATGTTTTTCCTGCTTTATTCACACTCAAATGCTGTGCACCTCTAAAGTCTACTTAAGTTACTATTCATTAAATTAAGCTGTACATAATCTTGTTTAA
The DNA here is from genome assembly GCA_025447755.1 of Corythornis vintsioides. NCBI lineage: Eukaryota > Metazoa > Chordata > Aves > Coraciiformes > Alcedinidae > Corythornis > Corythornis vintsioides. The sequence continues at coordinate 7,242 of JAOEGS010015752.1, read as the reverse complement.
TGTAGTAAGTGACAGGCATATTTTGTGATGTTGGCAGATATTGTACAAACATTGACTCTGGCTTAGATAAATACAAATTGCCATTTGAGTGCTCTGATTTCTTTTCTGTATAATCGTGAACTTTAACACTTTTTATATCAACTAATAGAAAACTCAAAGCTATTTTAAAAACAGGAAGAAAAAAAAAAAGTTTGTAGGAAGAATTTCTTGGCATTCTGAATTATCTAGCTCAGATTTGTTTTCAAAAGGACGGCCAAAAAAGTATAACCCAGAGGTTCTAAAGGGGTTTGTGTAACCGGCTTCTCCCTTTCATCTCCACCTTGAGTTACACTGAACAGTACCTTCCTCCCTCACCTCCTGCCATCTGTCACTACCTGCTCTCCTTTCTGCTGGAGAGGCAACAAAGATAACATCATTTTCCAAACGTGCTGTGTGATGCAGGGGAGTGTGCCAGGAATACAGCCGTGGCCCTGTTAAAGCTCCACAAAGCAGCTGTGTGACTGCGGGTTGCCCCCCAGCCTCCCCTGCCCTTTCAGCTGGACCATCTGAACGGCTCTGCCTCTCTTGCGTGGCTGATCTGCGCTGGTGATGAGAGATGAAGCTTTAGCTCTTGGAGCTGCCATAACTTTGATGCAGACTTATGAAGAGCACACATTTAGACGGCGTGCTTAATTACATATCAACACTGACAAATTGGTCCTCAAGCTCATCGCTCCTGGTAGTTGAGATATGTGAAGGTAAAGAGAATTATGTCATGGAAGCTCACTTCAGAGGGAATATTGGGAATTTGTAATAACATATCTCCTGGTCTTACTACAATTGTTCAAACACAGACTGCAGCTCATGATTTCCCCGGATTTTAATATCTTAAAAGCATCACTGCACTTCACACAGGATTCAGCATCCCTTGAAGCCAGGTGAAGCCCAGTTAAGTGGACGGAAGCTGTGTAGAAATGTTGAAATGCTTTGTTTGAGATCCTTCCTGTAAAAAGGAATCAGAAATGTGAAGTGGAGCTGGTAGGTGAATATGGTCAGTTCTCATCAAAGTGCCATACAAGTGATATGACAGACTATTTCAGTTCTTTGTCTTGCAAAGGAAACAGTTACATCAACAGCCTCTGGGCTCTTACAAGCTTATGCTGAGTTTACTGGTATTGCAACCTCTTGATATTTTTCTTTTAAGGAGCACACTGCTTATCAAACAGAGGAGATGGAGGTTGATTACACGCTCATGTCTTAAACATATCATTCCAGTTTGAAAAAATCAGATGTATTTCCAGTAGATAAAGTAATAATTTGCTCCCTAAGTAATTAAGCAAAGATAGAAAACATATTACTTGCACCGGGTAGTACAAGTTATTTTCAGTCTTAGCAGTTCAGTGTGTAATTAAGAGTTCAGATGTTGATTTTGTCAAAACTGCTGTTGGAACAGATGAGCTCTTTTCTTACGCCCCAGATAAGCTACTGCAGTTACCCTCAAAATCCATCTAAGCTGTTTGATTAAGTTGTTCCTTCTGTGAATGGCTGCCAGCCTTGAGTTCAAAAAGTAGGTTCTGATACGTTTCCGTGTCACATGGAAGAGGTGTGCAGGGAAAATGGGATTGCAGCCCTTCTGATGCTGTTGTGCCTCCTGTAGCCTGGCTCCCCCTCCTCATAGCTTGAGGGCAATTACAGCACAGCCAATATCACACGTTGATTCCCTTTATTCAAACAGGAGGACTGTTGAATTGTCCAAAGTCAAATGTTTGTGTTAACCACAGAGATCAAATCTGTATGAGTAGTGTTTATTTCCCTAACTTTCCTATTCCATTCTGCTTTTGTTAACTAACCCAGATTAGCATTTTAACAACCCTGAAGTGAACTCCTGCCATTCTCCCTGCTTGGCCACTGTGTGTAGCCCATCCATCATCCTGTCCTTGGCCACAACAGCCTACTGGCTCCACAGCCATTTGGAGCTCCACAGAACCCATCCGACTGTGAACAGCACAGCTGGCTACAGCCATTTTTTCTTCCACACCACTGGCAGCATTGTCTGGCTATGGTAACTAAAGTTAACATCCAGAGGGTGGAGTTCCTTCAGCTCTGCCCCCCTGCCCAGCCCCGCTGCAGCTCGGTGGGCACGGCCGCGGGCCGGGAGGCAGCCGCAGGCCTCTGCCTCTCCGAGGCTCCAGTTGGGAGACAGCAACCTGTTGTTTGGGGCGGGATGAGGTTAACTCCACACGCAGGAGAGGGAGCTTGCTAGCTGGGTGCTGTGCCCTCTGAGTTAGCAGAGCAGGGTGTGCTCTGAAAGCTGCCAGCTGAAGAAGCAGAACTCGCTGCTCGAACTTAGCCGCGCGAAGTGCCAGGGAGACGGGGAGGGAGTTTCAGCTCTGTGTTTCACACATTCTTCTAGAAGCCTTTTTAGTTCTACAACGGAAACCATGTGATTTCACAGGATCTGTGCCCAGATTCTAATACTTGCTACAGATGCTTGCCTTGGTTTGTTTAGCTGAGCTCTGAAGGCAATGGGAATGAAGTTGTTGCGGGATGTGGCGTTTTCATTCTGCTGTGTGCTACGAGTGGCAGGTGACCAGCAGGTGACTGTACCTGTGGCTCTGCTTATTTTACTCCTTGGCATTTTTTCATTATTGAAATAAATTGGCCTAGCCTGGCTGCTGGTCATGTGTGAGCCCCAGCTTTCCTGCTGGAAGAGAACCCTTGCTTTCAAGAGCAGAGGAGGTCGAGAGGTGTTACCAGGCAGGGATGGGCTGAGTGGAAATTGAAGGAGAAGAAATGGTGGTGGAAGAGGAGGAGCGAGGAGCTCAAGCAAGCGAGTGACATTTGTTCTGTCCAGAGTGGTTGCAAACCTTGTAAATGAAATCAGTCCCTGGACAGCTTTGATTTATATTCTCACACAGCAGATTGGCCTTGGTCTGCCTGACCTTGGTAACATTACAGAGGTCGTATTTGCACACGGATACTCCTCTGGCAGAAAGGTTTCTTGTTGCTGTTGCAGTTGGTTGTTGGTTATTGTTGGCTCGTGGTGTTTTGTTTTGATTTTTAAACCATTGCATCTAAGCCAAATTGCAGCCCAGGTTCCTAACTCGATAGATGCTGGATAAACGCAGAGAAAAGGATGACTCCTGTTCCTCACAGTGAAGGGTTTAAGAGCAGAGACAGCAGATGGGGACAGTCAGGCAGTGGCCTCTGGAAGCAGGAGAGCTGCCTTGGGCTGCATGATCAGCAGCCGTGTTAGCACACAGGCTGTCTGCACATAGCAGGGCTGCCCGTGCTGGGGAAGGGGCACACGCTGCATCCGAGGCAAAGGAGAGCTTGGAGGAGGCCTGGGGGTGAGAGTGAGGAGTTAATTGGCAGATACCTGCTGGGGGGGCTCCTCCAGTGTGTGAGGGACAACAGGAAAGCAAACACAGAGGTGCTTGCCTGGAAGAGTAATGAGTGAGCAGCAGGGACCAGCATGACAGGCTGGTTACCCAGCAGACACAGCCTTACAACATCAGAAGAGATGAGAGATGATCAGCTGGTCACTCGCCTATTAGCTCCTGGTAAGAGCCTATTATTGCACTACATGGCTCATCTCTATGCCACAGGGACAGCAGGGTCTCTGCTTCCCCAAGAAGCAGTAAGGGAGCAGCACATACCTCCACTGGGTAGGACCTTCCTCAGAGCCTCACTGTGGCACAAAACAAAGGGAATTTCCCTGAAGTGCTGCTGCTCTGCTTCCCAGACACGATGAAGGGAGCGGGTGGTGTACAGGGACTGCAGCCACTACAGCACCAGCAGAAAGTGTTGCTGCTATTTCTGTGTGTGTCTATCATGACAGATGCACTTTGAGGTCAAAAGAAAATCCTCACACTTGTATTTCAAGCCCTTGTTTATATATCCCACCACTTGGGTACCCTCTTCCCGCGTGTTGTGAACACTTACGTGTCCCACTGGGCTGTGTGACCAGATTTGGAGGTGACAGAGAAGAAAAATGTCTTTCACTTACAAAGGACTCACTGTATAGTTAAGGCTACAGTATTAAAATTGGAAATGGTGTTTGAATGCAGCCTAGTGTTAGTGAGGGAGCTGTGACTCTTGCCTGTTGGTGTAATTAAAACCAAGAAAGGGCTGGAAGCAATCTGCATTTTCCCCCAGTGGTGTGGCAATCAGGTGTTGAATATTAGGGTGCTGCCTGGTGGGTGAGGGAGGCTGGGAGCCCTGTGGAAGCCCCTTGAACCAACCAAGCTGCCAGGCAGGAGAAGGCCTTCTGGCTTGCCAGCAGCTGGCTGAGCCAGCATTGGCACCCATTGCAAATACAGTGCATAGCCACCTGGAGACAAGTGCTGAAGAGCAGGGTGAGGGCAGCAGAGGAGAAGCAGTGGTGTGAAAGCTGTCACCAGCGTGTGAACAATGTCCCCAGGTGTCTCATGAAAGGGGTAATAAGGGGGGAAAAAATCCATCTTGCAGAGTTGAATGGTTTCTTTCATTTGCCAACTTGTGGTCTCTGTGACAGTTTCTTTAAGGCAGCACGTGTTTATCAAAGATGAACACTGAAAAGCCAGTAATTTGTTTGCACTCAGTAAATCATATTTTCTTCATAAAGTAAACACTGTGTGGGTATTTTTAGCATTATGTAGGTTTTCTCCTTAATGATAACCTCGGACAAAGATAATCAAATCCCATGCTTTGGGGATTAATCTGATTCCCTGCAAGGGTATGGATAGATTTTATTTTTTTTTCTTGTGTACAGTGGTACACAGGTTTTACTGTGAGAGTGGATTATGGCTTTTCCTCCCCCTAAAGCATCAGGTTTTCCACCTCCCCAAAGACATAACAAGCACCACTCATGATTGAACAGTGGTTTATGTGGCAAACAATGCCAACACAAACCTCAATGTATTTGCTGCAGCTATAGAGGAAAAATAGACCTGCAGACATGTACAGTGTGTGGGCCAGAGATGGTTATTTAGCCACGTTCCTGCACTGGCCCAGTGCTGCTGGTGCTAACACAAGCATTTAGGGAAACACTGCAGTTGTGTTGGGATCTCAGGAGGTTGGTGTGGAGGGAAGGATGGCACAGGCTGCAATGTAAAGCTTTAAAGCCCTAAGTCTCATTCCCTGTTTTGCCACAGATTTCCTTGTGACCTTGATTCACACCCTCGCAGTCCATATGTTACTGGTTTGAGTTTTTAGTTTTAAAGCACTGACCACCAGCTTCTCTGGGGCTCACTGGTCAAAATACCACAGTAGTGTGATGCAAATACTGCCCTTCCTTGCAGGGTGAGTGTTACCATGGGGTGATGTAGCCCAAGTAAAAGATGGGGGGGAGGGAATTCTGGTGCCCACCATGGCTGTGAGCTGTTGCAGACAACTGCTGAGTGTGGGCTCTGCACATTGCATTTGGTCTGTGAGAAGTGGGCAGCTCTGTGATGCAGAGAATTCCCCAAACTGATTAGAGGCAAGAAAGGGATGTGCCCAAGCTTGGGACCTAGAGCTAGATGGCCATGCACAGAGAACCAATCCTGCCTCCAACCCCAAACTGGCAGCAGTATGGCTATCATTTACTTAATTGCATTGATAGCAGTTTAATAACTTCATCAGACTGTAGATCAAAGAGTTGTCTAGATCAAATCTGCAGCAATACACCTGTTTTTTAAAGAAATAGAAACTTTTCAGGTGCTCCCAGAAGACTCAGCACGGGCACCTCCCAAGACACATCTCTACCCCTCCAACTGTCCCCAGGATCTCAACAGCATCAGCTCCACTGTTCCCCTTTTCCCCTGTGAATATGTATATATACATCCATTGACAAATACACACTCCAGAGACTATGAAAGCAGCAAATGTAATAATGTGATCCAACTGCTCAGTGCTAGGCTAGGAAGAAGTGTTTTTCTGCCATTATGTGAAAATTTAGCGTGACTGGAACAGAGTCTGCATTTGATTAGGCAATTTAAGAAATGTAAGAGACTTCATACTGTAGGGCAGTTCTGCAAAACAATTGCTCGGAACATGTTCTAAAATTGGTTTTGCCTTCACCAGATTTCCATGTGTTTCTGCACGGCATCTGAAATGAAAAAACTGAGCAGTCACATGGTAACTGACTACATTTTGGTAGTATGGTAAATAAGAGCAACAGTTGAAGCAGTTATCCCAAATACTGAATAGCCTTTGAGGCAAAACCAAAATAAAAATTTTATTTTAATTTTTTTTTAAATCACACCCCCCCCATACACAAAATAAGCAAACAAAACCAAAAAACCACAAAGCAAAACGCACGCACACACACACAAAATGTCCAACAAAACCACAAAACTATCCCTCTGTTTGCTTTCCAGTCTGGGAAAGACATTTCGTAACACATCCTTTCACTGGTGTAGTTTAATCTTTAATGCTTAACAAGATAATAGTAATCGTTAACTTGGAGCTTAGGCTTCCTCCTGGTTTTCATGCCTGCATTTTGTACATGTAATTGATTGTGCCCAGAAAAGTGGTGGAGCATGTGCTTTGCATATACAAATAGTAACAGGGTGGCCAGCTACCAGGCTTCTCCGTGCAGAAAACCCCCAAGACTAGTTAAAAACGCATTGTTCCCTGCTCTCTGGAGGTAATATTCCTGTGGGCAAGGCTGGCTGGCCATTCCAGCTCTGAGAATGCCAGGCTGGTTATGCCAACGCTGTGCTTAAGATGCTCTGATGGGTTTCTTGCCAGTTGATGATCATCTTCTGTCTCCCCCCTCTTGTTTTTCAGCAGCCATTTGCTTTCTTTTTGAAGCAGGAGCAGTGGCACGCAGCAGCCTTTTCCCCAGCAGCAGCAACTCAAAGCAGCAAGCCCCATCTCCAGCAAGGCACAGCACTGAAATGCTGGAGAGATGTTGATAGTAGAGGGAAGCAGGGAGTGGGAAGAAGTGATGCTTGCTGGAGTGAGCTTGACAGCCATGCTGCTTGCTGAGTAGCAGATGTGCCCTCTTCACAGTGCAAATCTCCCTTTTTTTTTTCTTCAGCTCTTCTGCTTGGTGGGGACTGTTCTTCCCCCAAACCCCATTCATTTCATCTGTAGGCAAAGCCTTGGGCTCCAGACAGGTCTCCAAGGGGCAGCACCTGCCTTGGGGGTAGGGGCTGGAGTGTGGCTTAGGAGTATTGCATCCAGCTCTGGAGCTCTCAGCACAGGAGAGACATGGAGAGGGTCCAGAGGAGGCCACAGAGATGCTCAGAGGCTGGAACAGCTCTGCTGTGGGGACAGGCTGAGGGAGCTGGGGTT
>JAOEGS010015751.1:0-28928 GCA_025447755.1 Corythornis vintsioides | reverse complement strand
CAGGGAGGTTGTGGAGTCTCCTGCTCTGGAGACATTCCAGCCCCGCCTGGATCTGTTCCTGGGTGACTTGGTCTAGGGTGCCCCTGCTGTGGCAGGGGTGTTGGTCTAGATGATCTTCTAGGTCCCTTCCAACCCCTGACATTCTGTGATTCTGTGAGAGGGTGACTTCCAGTTATAGAAAGTAAAGCAATTGCTTAATCATAAAATGGCTTGAGTTGGAAGGGACCTCAGAGATAATTTAATCCAACCTCCCTGCCATGGAATGCCTCACAACTAGACCAGGTTGCTCAAGGCCTTTCTTCATGAAAGAAAGAAGGTTGTTTTGTAAACTGTGCATTTATGTGGTACTCAGTAGGATGCTCAGTGGCATTTGGTAAGCCACCTTTATTTGCTGGATTTTTCCTCCTAGCGCAATGTCCCTGTTGTTTATTCGCTCCAAGTCAATAGTTTCAGTGAAGAAGAGTAAAAGACACATGGCTGAGGTCAATGCTTCTCCACTTAAACATTTTGTCACTGCAAAGAAGAAAATTAATGGCATCTTTGAGCAGCTGGCTGCATACATTAATGAGAGCTCCTCCTTCCTGGAAGGTAAGCTGGATTCTTGAACTACAAGTGTGTAACAGTCCTTTACCCACATACAGTTCCCTGAAATGGAGACCAAAAAAAGCCCCCAATCTAGTTGTTATTTTAAGTGTTATTTTTAAGTGTATATTGTTATTTATAAGAAGGAAAACTAATTATTTTATTGAATTTAGATGGAGTTTAGGGTGATATTTTAAAGCTGATAGGTTTACACGTTAGGAAACTGAACTAGTTAGTGAGCTATGCTTGCTTTTTTGTTGTTTGGGAGTTTTTAATTAACTATACAAGATCCTTTGTGGTTTTTTGCCTATAATTCTTTCAGTATTGCCTAGACATGTCATTGCTAGGGACTTGTGGCTTATGCCAGTAATTGGCTTTAAAGCTTAAGACAAGGAAGTGTTTTTTTTTAAGGGTGTTGGAATGTTGGCTGTGTTCTGTTTAAGGCAGTCCTAAGGATGAGAATGGTTCTTAGATACACAGGAGAGATCAGCTGATAAACATTGATGCAAAACAGTTGATTGCATCACGGTGTAATCACGTGTCAGGATTACCTGTGGTCTTTGGGACATGGATGAACAGTTACTTATGTGCTGTGAAGAGTGCTGAGTGCATCACCCAGTGTGAAGACAGATGATTTCTGCAGTTGAGAGACATCATGTATTTTGATTTTAGAAACACACAAGAATATAGAGCTTGATCCTGTCACCACAGAAGAGCAGGTATTGGAAGTCAAAAACTACCTGTCCAGAGTCAGTGGCATTAGTGAAGTGTTGGCAAGACGACACATGAAAGTTGCTTTTTTTGGCAGGTGAGTCACGTGCTGATGTTGCCTGTGCTCCCCACTCAGCAAAGCAACTGGCATCTTTAGGATTGAAGCCAATAAAAAATATTTATAGAAGCACTAGTGCTGCAACTTTGGCTTGGAATATGCATGTCTCTGCTAAGAGTCCTCTTGTAAATTGGAAACACGTTGCAGTGTGTAATTCTTCAATTTGGAAGGATTGAAAACAGAAAAAGCTTTTTGTAAGTTGTCTGTTAGTGCTTCTGCTTAGGTTTAGAGAACGTGCTTGTTGTGTTCTCAGAATGGGAGTACCTGAATCCTGGCAGCTGAGCTGCAGTGTTCTTTAATCTGCCTTCAGGACAAGCAATGGGAAGAGCACTGTGATAAATGCCATGCTGTGGGACAAAGTCCTTCCCTCAGGAATAGGACACACCACCAATTGTTTCCTACGTGTAGAGGGGACAGATGGACATGAAGCTTTCCTGCTTACTGAAGGCTCAGAGGAAAAGAAGAATGTTAAGGTACAATTAGTAAAAAAAGGGGTTTTTCAGAAGTGCCAGAAAAGGGAAAGAACAAGAAAATTCAAGCACTATGAATGCATTTAACAGTTAAGGATTTTAATCACTAAAGAAGTAGAGACGAAGAACAGGGTTTTATTCGATGTAGAAAGGGTGGAATGGAGCAAGTGACAGGATGGAACTTGCTCGTTTAATGAAAAAGGTGCTAAGTTGTATGAGTTGATGATAACAAGGAACCAAAACAATGACTCAGGAAACTCTGAGCTCTGTGACTGACAGGAGGCACCTGCTTCCTTATAATTCCTCAGTAGCCTTTCTTGACAGGAAAATTGTCCATTAACTCTCACTAAGTGGGTGCTTTTTGACTAGGACACTCAAGCAAGTTTTATGTGGAAATCCTCCCAGGGAGAAAGTGATTTGGAGCTGGGTTTTGTTTTAAATGGTCTGTGAGCAGCACTGAAGGGGAGGTAATTGTGTCAGTGGGTTTTAGCATCCAGGAGATGTTCTAAATTGTCCATCTTTTCAATAGACAGTCAATCAGCTGGCTCATGCCCTTCATCAAGATGAACTTCTCAATGCTGGCAGCCTGGTCAGTGTCATGTGGCCCAATTCCAAATGTTCTCTCTTAAAGGATGACCTGGTGCTGATGGACAGGTGAGAAATACCTTCCTTTCCTTTCCTGCTTGCCACAGATTAATTGCAGAAAGGTTTCCAAAGAAAAATTGAATGAATGTCAAGGAAATTGACCTTTCTCTATGACAGTGACTAAAGTCCTTTTCTGTCATTGGCAGTCAGTGTTTCTCTTGATTCCTTCCTTTTATTCCATGTTCCATGTCACCTCAGGACAGGGTAGCTCAGATGTGGGTAATTACCACCCTGCAAAGCTGAAACACATCCCTTAGTAACATTTTCATTTCCTATTTTTGCTGTTTTCACAGATCAGTAATGCCTCTTCTCTTTTTATTGCTAGCCCTGGCATTGATGTAACTACAGAGCTGGACAGTTGGATCGACAAATTCTGTCTGGATGCCGACGTCTTTGTCCTGGTGGCAAATTCAGAATCAACACTGATGCAAACTGTATGTCCAAGTCCATTTGCTCAATCCATTTGGCTGCAATTTCAGAGATTTTTTTTTTTTGACAGGCTAATCTGAAGAGGCTTTTTTTCTATTTTGCTCAGGAGAAACAGTTCTTTCACAAAGTGAACGAACGTCTGTCTCGACCCAATATCTTTATCCTAAATAACCGCTGGGATGCGTCTGCCTCTGAGCCAGAATACATGGAAGAGGTTGGTGATGGGGTTTAGTTCCTTCTCTTTGCATTTTGTCCTTGTGGGTAAAATCATCAGGGCACGGCCTGAAGCTTCGTTGGACATCAGGAAGCACTTCCTCACAGAAAGGGTCATTAGGTGCTGGAATGAAAAGCCCAGGGGGGTGGTGGAGTCACCATCCTTGGAGGTGTTTAAGGAAAGGCTGGATGAGGCAGTTAGTGACATGGTCTAACTATAGGTGTTGTGGTGCTGGGTCATAGGCTGGACCTCCCTCTTGGAGGTCTATTCCAGCCTTAACAATTCTGTGACCAAGTGTTGCATGGGATGGCTTTACAGTTTGGATTTTCATTACCATCGTGTGGAGACTAGAGGGAGTACAGACTCCTGATCAGGGCATGACTCTTGATTTCTGAGCTGGAAATCAGGAATTTTACAGGGACCTTTTGAAGTTGGGTCACTTAGAAAACCTCTGGAAGATTCTGTACAGCAGCAAACTTTTCCTTCTCATTCTTTTCTCATGGTAGCTTAGACCAGCAGAGGGCAGCTGGGTGCCTGGTCTAACCTTTAGGAGAGGGAAGGTCAAGCAGATTTAACTGCATGTGGCTTTTCTCCTGGTCACCCCTCAGGTGCGTCGACAGCACATGGAGCGCTGCACCAGCTTCCTGGTGGATGAGCTGGGGGTGGTGGATCGAGCCCAGGCAGGGGATCGGATCTTCTTTGTGTCTGCAAAAGAAGTGCTGAATGCCAGGATTCAGAAGGCTCAAGGGATGCCTGAAGGAGGTGAGGACAGCTAACAGGAACCTTCCATCTTCTCATAGGGAAGAAAGTAGAGAATATCTATGTAATAGAATTGGGATAGGTCAGACTATTAATAGATCAGTCAAAAGCAAAGAGGTGACTTAGCAGCATTTTTGCATTGGCTTCAAGATAAAGCAGGAGCATCTGCTGATGTCCAACGTCTGATTGCTTCCTCAGAATTTACATGGCTGTTTTGTACTTTCTGTCTTGTAGGTGGAGCACTGGCAGATGGATTTCAAGTAAGAATGTTTGAGTTTCAGAACTTCGAGAGAAGATTTGAGGTGAGCATTCTGTCTACTGACCTGTTAGAGTTTACTCCTGAAGGGCTGGAGACTAAAGTTTATAAACACGGAGCAGGACCATGGTTTGGAAGTAGATTATTCAGGAAGAAGTTGTCCTAGTGTCCTTCTGCCTGTTGCTAATCTTGGGCATCCTTTCATGTACAGGAATGTATCTCACAGTCAGCAGTCAAAACTAAATTTGAGCAGCACACAGTGAGAGCAAAGCAGATTGCAGAAGATGTTCGTCGCATCATGGATTCTGTGCATATTGCTGCCCAGGAGCAACGGTGAGGAGAGCTGGGGCTTTGGAATGGGAAGCTCATGTACTGGAAATCTTGCAATTCAGATTGGGAAAGTATTGGGAAAAGAACCTCTTGTACCACATGCATGTCATGTAGATGCCGATACATTTTGTTCTTAGGCAGGAGAATCTGTTCTGTTTCTGGAATTCAAGTGATATTTGTAAATCAAAATGCATTTTCCTGTCTTTTTAATGGGCACCTTTTTTCCCCCTCTAGTGTTTATTGTCTGGAAATGAGAGAGGAACGACAGGAACGTTTAGGTTTTATTGACAAACAGCTGGAGCTCCTTACTCGAGACTACAAACAGAAAATCAAACAGATCACAGAAGAAGTAGAGAGACAGGTGAGGAGGGGTGGCTGCAGAAAAGCAGGTTGTCTGAAACAGCTGCCAGCGTGGTGAGAAAACTGCAGAGTGCCAACCAAGGTTTGAAGTACTAGAAATGTTGGAGTTACGGGGTGTAAAGAGAAGAAATGCTCTCAGAAAAAGTTCTTTGATTATTTTTCCCTTGAGCTAATAAAATGAAAAGTAGAATGCTTGGAGGAAATTCTCAGTGAGACTGGTAGAAGGTGCTTTAAGCAGAATGTTTCAGATAAGTTTCCTTCTTATTTCCATCTAAATAATGTCAGTTTATTATTAGTGTCAGATAGTTACTAGGATGAATAGTAGAAAACATATACAGAAAATGCCTATTTATTTTTACATGTCTTCTATTGCTCCAGTCTTTTTCTGTCTGCATTGTTATGCAGAGCACAGATCTCACCCATCCTCCTTGTCTGCAAGTCAACTGCATTTGGGGCTGCAGCACCATAGAGCCTGATGTTCAGCAGTGCCTGTGAAGAGAGCTGGGTCTTAGTGGGTGTTTTCCTTCCCTCCCAAGGCCAGAACATACACTAACTCTGTCCTGTGCTGTTTCTCTAGGTGTCAAATGCAATGGCAGAAGAAATCAGGCGGCTTTCAGTGTTGGTGGATGAATACCAAGCAGACTTCCATCCATCCCAAGTAGTTCTTAAAGTTTACAAGAGTGTAAGTAATGTTCAAAGAGGCCTTTTTTTTTTTCTGAGTCACTAATTAAGCCAGCATTTTGAGATGCTAAACATAGGATACGAGCTAAGCTTTTCACCTTGTGTAGCATCTTTTGTTAGAATGTCTCTTGTGTTTGGATAGCTTCTGTAAAAAGTTAACATTAAAAATAAGTAAATAAAGGAAGAAATGAACCTCAGTGATAAATTGATAGATGCATGTATCAGATTATCTAGATCAGACAGAACTTTCCCTAGACTACAGAGCACATGTGAGATTTTTTTCAATTGCTTTTTCTTCAGCGAAGAATGAGGGAAAAAATCATATTAGAATGATGAGCAGACAGAACGTGTGCTCCTGTTCTGGGAGGGGGGTTGGACTGGCAGACTCTAGCACCTGCAGCCTGCATCTTGCTGATGCTTATTTTCCCCTCAATAACCCTTTCTCTGTTTGGCAGGAGCTGCATAAACACATCGAGGAGGGCCTGGGGCGGAACATGTCAGATCGGTGCTCCAATGCTATCACAACTTCCCTGCAGACAATGCAGCAAGAAATGATAGGTCAGTTCAGCAGGCAACTGTTCCCTTTCTCTTTCCTTGAACTGCAGGGCAAAATAACTGGATGGTTTTCTGTCTGATGGCTGATAGGCAGCTGGCAGCACCTTAGTTTCCATGTTGATTACTAATGCTGTTGTGTAGAGGATGAGTGCTTTGTCCACTCTGTGTCTGTGTGCAGTGATTTGCTAATTAATGTGTGCAGTCCCTCATGGCAGAGAGCAACCATGCCTTTGGAACCTGGAGAGATTTTCAGACCAAGTTCCTGATGAAATATGAGTGACTTGTAGCCAGGTGGCTGTCTGAATATAGGCTGTAGGAGGAATTTGGTGTCTAAACACCTTTAGAATTGGCCTTCAGATTCTGTTTTCCAAGCTGCTGCTAAACTGTAAACTTCACCAGCTGCCTGTAAGGATTTAGGAGGGAAAGATTCCTTCTGAGTTGAGCTGAAGGACTAAAACCAAATAGTAATTCCTGATGTAACTCTCCCTTTGCAACTTGCTAAGCTCCGGGAAATTTAAGGTACTAAGAAAAAAAACTGGAGGATGGAACAACCTGTAACCACCCTGATTACAGAATACAAATTGAGTGAATTCTTGTGAACTCCAGAGCCAGCTTCTGACTGTTTTCTTTTCTGCCTGTGCAGATGGTTTGAAACCCCTTCTCCCAGTCCCTCTGCGGGGCCAGATCGACCTGTTGATTCCCCGGCAGTGCTTCACGCTCAGCTACGATCTGAACTGTGACAAGCTCTGTGCCGACTTCCAAGAGGACATAGAATTCCACTTCTCTCTTGGATGGACGATGCTGGTGAACAGGTTTTTGGGACCAAAGAATGGTCGTCGGGCCTTGATGGGCTATAACGACCAGGTAAGATAGCTCTTGAGTGGTCGATGTGTTCATCATTGCAGTGCTTTTGAAGTCTTTTGGTGGGAAAGGCAGTGGCTTTGCCTTCTCTTATCCTGTACTTTGCTCTTGTTTTTTCACTGCTGTTCCAATTAGGTTCAACGCCCTTTAACACCAGCAAATCCCAGTCTGCCTCCTTTGACTCAGGGCTCTATGACCCAGGAAGAGCTCATGGTGTCCATGGTGACTGGTCTGGCCTCCTTAACTTCCCGAACTTCCATGGGGATCATTGTGGTTGGTGGTGTGGTGAGTTGCCAGTCTGAGCAGCATTATAGAAACAAAACTGGAGCACTGACTTGAAAAGTGTTCACACTGCTGAATCCTGTCAATATTTACTATTCCCAGACAGTGAGATAATTTCTCTTTTGATCTTCCATTTCAGTATAAATAGAGAGCTGATTTTACTTAATAGTTAGGCCAGGGTTGTTGTAACATACTTCAAGGGGTTATCTTCACAAAAGCATTAAATAGTCTTATTCTTTTGTGAGCATAGAAAAAAAAAAAAAGATACTTTTATTTCCCTGTTTACAGAGGAATCAAGATAGAAATATCTACCAAGAGCCTCTGATTTTGTGGATCTTCCTTTCTGGCAGGAGAGCACTTAATTTTAGATACTATGCCAAATTTATTTCAAATTAAAATCAGAATTTTCTGCATTTCTGTCTTCTGAAAATAATGTTTTGAATGTCAAAGCCCCCTAAACTGCAGAGGCATGAGAGATCTAACTCAAGTCATGTAGTAACTCCAGTTGCTGTTGCAGGAAGAATCCAAGTTTCTGTAGTGCCAGTTCTATACCCACCCAGTCTTCTGGTGTCAGTGCCCAAGAGTGGGTGATTTAGCAAAGGTGAGTTACTTAAAACCATCTTTTACTTCAGAAACAGGGATTCTGTGAATGAAACAAACTTCATTTGCACTTGCAGATGTAATTGAAATGTGGTGGAATCCAGACCTCCAGCACTTTAGGTGGTTTTCTTTTGTAGACTGGACATCAGCAGTAAACTGTCTGACCAGTGAAACCACTTGAAGTCAGGGTTGTCCATTTGGCTTATTTTCATGTGCCTGTAATCTAAGAGCACTGCTCTGTGCTCCACGGTTAGGAGATTCTGTCATTGCTACTTGATGATTGTGTGTCATTTGCTTTCCCTTGTGCCTTTTCCAGGTGTGGAAGGCTGTGGGCTGGAGGCTGATTGCTCTCTCCTTTGGCCTTTACGGGCTCCTCTACGTGTACGAGCGCCTCACCTGGACCACCAGGGCCAAGGAGAGAGCCTTCAAAAGGCAGTTTGTGGAGTATGCTGGGGAGAAATTGCAGCTCATCGTCAGTTACACAGGTTCTAACTGCAGCCACCAAGTCCAGCAGTGAGTTGCCTTGTATTTAGCTACAAAATCCGTATATAAAAAATAGATTTTAGCTAAAAAATTCTGTTTTCAGGCTTGTTGGGTTTTTTAATGATGTTCCCTGTTAAAATAAGATGTGTCTATACTGAATTCCAGATTTTACCACATGTAATGACACACACATATTATGAGTATTGTGTTTTTTTGACACCCATGCAATATTTGGGTGCTGTTAAAAATTACCCTTAACATATGGCACTTTCTCAACTCAAGTTGCTCTGATGCTCTAACATACTGTGTGGAAGTGGAAAGATGGAACACCTGAATCAGTGTCATCATCATCAAAGGGTTTATTCCTTGAACATGCTGCTTTTCCTTTTTTTGATCTTTTTGTCACATCCAGCTGTTCTTGTTTCACAGAGAGCTTACTGGAACGTTTGCTCATTTGTGTCAGCAAGTAGATGTCACAAGGGAGAATCTGGAGAAGGAAATTTCTGTCATGAATAAAAAAATAGAAGTTCTGGATTCACTGCAGAGCAAAGCAAAACTGCTCAGGTGAGATTTCATTATCCCATGTAGACAGACATGTGCTTACAGTTGCTTTTCATGTGATTTCCACAAGATGTTCAGATGAGGGTGTATCTTTGAGTACAGTCCTTCTTCAGCATAGTGTTTGCTGTGCAGACATCAGCACTTTCCTTGCCTAGTTGAGTTCCCTTTCACTGGGTACTTTGCCATGTGCTGGCAACAGTCATTTAAATCTGTCTCACAGAACACCTTGTCCATCTGGGTTTTGGTTTGTTTGGAATTACTGGTGCTTTCCATTTATCCAAACAGTCCTCTACTACTGCAAACTCCTCCAGGCTGTTAGGAGAAAGGCTCACTCTCTCACCCTCACCTTTGAGCACACTGTCTGATGTCTTTGTGACCCTGCAAACACTACCTGGGAGGATGTTTGAAACTAGTTCCTTATCTCGACTGTAAGATCAATGGGAAGTTGTGACCGAGATCTGGGTTTGAACCTCAAAGCCTAGGGACTGTCAGCAGGCTAGTGTTCCTGAGCTGAGGAAGGGCAGGGAGTGGCAGCAGCACTTTGGAATGGACCCCTGGCACTGCTCTCTGTGCCTCACTGTTGACTTGGGTTAGTCATGCTTCTTGAGAAAAGCTCTTTTACTCACCTAATGGAGACTTTCTGTCCTTGCAGGAACAAAGCGGGTTGGCTCGACAGTGAACTCAACATGTTCACACATCAGTACCTGCAGCAAAGCAGATAGTCTGGGGAGAAGAGAAAAAAACAAACACTGTTTCCCTTCAGTGCTCTCTTAAGTACTGCAGAGAACATGGTGGGTGATGGAATTCCCTAAAGGGAATGAGCAAAAGCCTATTGCTGTTTCCAGTCGCTGTGTGAACAATAGGATTCTGCTTCCCTGTTTTGTGCCCCACCTCTAAACACTAGCTGTTTATAACTTCTTTTTCCATGTGAGACCAGCCTACTTCAGAAGGAGTGTGTGCTCCATACATTTACAAGGGGCTTTTTAAAGCAAAATCTTAGTAACAACTTGAAACCAAATATTTATGAAGTCATTCCTTTTACTATGTGAAGAGAAAAGTTTTGACTTCTGAGCCCCAAGCTGATGTATGTGACAAGCAGCTGTTTGTCTAAACACAGCTCCTGGGCACACAGGTGTATAGATGGTTTCACAATGCACTTGTAGCCCATGCAGGCTGATCTAGGTTAATATTCCATCATTATAGAGCACGACAGAGAATCACCATGGCCCTTCATAGAAAGGTTTATTACTGCCAGTGTGTTTCAACCTACAAATAAAATCCAGCTCCTTTCCAGAGCGAGAGGGGCTAAGGTTTTCTTTGGTAAGCTTATTGTCTTTGGAGTTAGTTTCTTTCCTCTTCAGAGCTCTTTAAGAACACAGGCTGGCCCATTTCATGTCATGAACAAACAGTTTGCTCCTGTGATGAGGTAGTGCTGATAACCTGGCAGGGTGTTGAAAACCAGGAAAAGAAAAGCCAGTTGACAGAATGTAAGGAACTGCCTTACGAGGTAAGGTGGTCAATATGAGGTGGTGTGGTTTTTTTGGAAACACAGCTGTGGTTTTGGAAGCAGGCATTTGGAATTCCATCACCACTATCTGGCCAGGAGAACAGCAGGTAGATTACAAGCTGTAAGAGATTTTGCTCCATGCAGAGTTCCCACTGAATGTTGCAGTCCAGGCAGTAATAGGATTTGATGTTTCTCTTCTGTTAAAAGAAAGAGAATGAGCTGGCAAGTGCAGCTCCTCTGGGGTATGGGGGAGACTTGTCCCTTATATTTCATGCCAGGGCAAGAATGGTTTAAAGCAGTTCTTTTAATTTTCTTTTTTTTAAGACATTTTTATTTGCAAATAGATTAAATTAATAACTTCATTTTGCCCTGAAGCAATTTTGAATTTGGAGTATAAGATTTGGGAATTGTAAGGACTTGAGTCTCTTCCTGTTGGAATTGATAGAGAAGAAGTTAATTTGATTTCAATAGTTCCAAGATTATATTGCAAATTTTCTTTTCCACTTGATGGGTCAGTATTTTGCCATGTGTTGGATATAACCTTTCTGTTTCTCACAAAATATCTGAAGATCAGATCCTGTAGTGACAACAGAGATCTGTTCAACATCAAAATACAGGCTGTCTTTAGGCAGGTCCCAGCTGAATTCAGAACTACTAAGCAATGTTGGGGGGTTTTTTTTGTTGACAAGGAGATTTTTCACTTGAAAATGGTACCAAGTGACCTTAGGATTTCTCACTCATGCTCAGGTGTGGATGTCCACACTTCTGACAAGTCCCCTGTTTTGTGTGTCACAAAAGTTTCAGAAAGAAGCTACCTGATACTTGACTGAGTAAAACCAGTGAAACATCAGTGAGTGCTTTTGGCTGGTCTAAGATTTGTGGTAAGACTTGAAGTTACCTCCTTCAGGTGGGAGCTGGCAGAGAGACTCTAGTTACATCCCTGGAATGCAGGAAGCAAATTTTGCTTCCATTAGACTGCTTTGAATCCAACCCAAACTGAAAAAACCACATTGATATGAGGGCTGCACTGGCCTTGGTTGGTTTCCTTGGACAACCACCAGGCCATAAAAAAGACTGGATCACATCTGAGGATGAGGAAGAAAGAAAGTTGAGTGTTTGCCTCTAGGAATGTGTTCTCTATGCTGGTGGTGAAGTGTACTGGAAGGAGTGGGATCATCCACTGTTCCTGTGCTGCAGGTATCTATGAATCAGTTCAGCTCTCTAGGCTCTCAGGCTCTCACACACATTTATACTGGGCTGTGCACTATGTTTTTGAGTTAAAACACTAAACACAACCCTCCTAACACCAGGAAATGGTCAGTTCTAGGTAGAGGGAGATGATGCTGAGCTCAGCAGCTCTAGGCTACCTGAAATGCTGACCTTGCTTTTGAAGATGTGTGCTGTTAGCATCTCTTCAGCAGGCTTTCAGGGGAAATCTGATAAGTGAGCTGATCTTTAAGCCAGTGTCTGATCTGCAGAGAGAAGACTGGGGTGTTCTCAGAATCTGGTGGTGCCAATGTGCGTGTTCCTGACACCTTCTCTTTCTGGTGATACCAGCTGCAGTGTTGAAACCTCATCTACAGAACTGGGGAAAGAACCACTTGAATTTTTAAAGAAGCAAAACTGCTCTAATGGGAGGGAAGAATTTTTAAGTATATATGTAACCCTTGTCCCTAGAAGCCCAAGTGTTAAGAATCAAACTGAAAGGCCCGTGAGCTGAATTTCTCTGAACCAAAATCCAGCTGTACTGCTTTAATTCAGAGTGCTGGAGGAATGAACACTATCAGCAAGGAGACATGTCTAAAGAATGATCAATTAATCCTGAGAACAAGTAATTCCAAAACCAGTCTTCCCCAAACTCTTACTAAAGGTCAGCTAAATGCACTTTACCTTATAGCTGCTACTTAATTTTCTTACTGTGTCATGTCCATGGAGCTCTTTGAAATATTCTTACCAGTGAGTTTTCTCTCTGCTGTATTTAAGGTGATATCTTTGCATGAATTAGTGCTGTTCCAGTGCTGTAAACAAGGGAAAGCAAAATAAAAATGAATTGGGAAAACTCCTGGTGTGTTCTGCCTGTGGTGATGTAAATTCTTCAAGTGTGAGTATTCAGGTGCTGATGCAGTACCGAGGTCAACAATAGAATCATAGAATCATTTGGTTGGAAGAGACCTTTAAGATCATCAAGTCCAACCATTCACCCTGCACTGCCAGGGTCCCTAAACCATGTCCCCCAGCACCACATCCACACGGTTTTTAAACACTTCCAGGGATGGGGACTCCACCACCTCCCTGGGCAGCCCATTCCAATGCCTAACCACCCTGCTGTAAAGAAATTCTTCCTGAAATCCAGCCCCTCCTGAGCCTCCTCCAGACTAAACAATCCCAGCTCCCTCAGCCTCTCCTCATAGGAGAAACTCTCCAGACCCTTCATCAGCTTCACTGCCCTTCTCTGAACTCGCTCCAGCACCTCAACATCCTTCTTGTAGTGAGGAGTTTAGTGACCTTTGATCTGTGTGCTCCCTGGGAAAATTCACACGACCACTGACGCTGAAATATCTGATCGAAAGCTTGGGAGAGTCCTTGTCACGCCAAAAGACTGTCTCGGTATTGAATCAGCGCCTGCTTGAGAATATTATAGCAAGTCAATTCCAAATAACGGTGCGGTGACTCAGTGTTCTCGGTAGGTGACACTGCGTGCTGGAAGAGAAACCAGCGATACCCAGCGCCGAGCCTTCGGAACTCCGCCCTCGGAGCTGCCGGGGAGGAGGTTACCCCGCCGGGCTCCCCGCCCAGCTCTCCCCGTGCGCATGCCGGGAGGCGGCGGGGCGGGTCCAGCTGCGGGAACGGCCTGGTCGGGGCCGCCCGGGGGAATCCCGGCGGCTGCTGGAGCGAGGGCGGGGATCCCCGGGGCTGCGGGATCGCCCAGCAGAGGCTGCGGCGCAGGTGGGCCCGGAAAGGGCGGGCTGGGCTGGGGGAGAGCGCGGGCAGTGCAGCGGGCTCCGCAGGCTGCCACAAGAGCCTCCTGGAGAGGGAAGGGGAATTTTCAGCGCCCAGGGCCCTCTCCCTTTCCCCGTGGGCGTGGGGCAGCCGAAGCAGAACCGGCCCTGGGGAGTGCGGCCTGGCTGTGGGAAACTTCCTCGGGGAGCCGGGGCTTCTTAATTCCCCTTCTTTAGTTTTAACTGCGAGGCACTAAGCTCCTTTTCAAGGGCTTCAGGCTAAAGTAGTTCCCCGAGCTTGAGCGTAAAGGACTAACAGCTGTTGATTATGCCAAGAGTGGCTCTCCTCTGGTAAAACCCTTCCAGAAAGTCCCTTGCCTGATGTTATCTTCGGAGTACTGCTGTGCGATGAGCAAGGAGAGGATGCCCTTAGCTTTGGCCCGTGGATACTGTAAGAACTTCTGTTTTGATCTGGAATTTAGCAGCTCGGTGTCTAGCAGTGCACCTCTCATTTGGTTCTTGTAGCAAAAACCTTGTGGTGTTTTGCTCTCTGTTCCTCCCAGGAGCCTTGTACAGCAGATCCCTTCCCCGTGTCCAGTTGCTAAGGTAGCAGACAGGAAAACAAATCAGCTTTGGAGAAGAGTGGAGGGATTCTCTGGAGAAAAAGGTCCTAGAGAAGCACGTAGTTTTCTCAAGAACAAAATTAATTGCTCCTGCCAAAAGCATTGTGGGGGTTTAGATTTAGGGTGTGGGGTTAGTTTGGTTTATTGAAAAAAAACAACAAAACCAACTTTCTGCAAATTTAGAAGGGCTTGTGCCATTGTAAACATGTTGAACAGTGCAACAGCCTTCCAGTGAACCCAAACCTCATTTATCTATCCATTTATTAGCTCCCTTCTCCCTCTTCTAAGAAAAGGTCAGTAACCCTTTGTGATTAATGTGTGGGATTGGAGTTGTCTGAGCTCTAGTCCTGAGTCAAAAAATGAATGTTTTGGAGTCTTCCTGTCTGAGAAATGTGGAGAACAGTTTGACTTGGTGTTTCTTTTGGGTGCAGTAAATACATTCATATTCTTTGTTCATATTTTGAATTTATGAGCATCCTGGTGTTACCACACTATAGATGTTGATGTTTAAAAAGAACATTAAAGCTGAATTACATAAGGTTGTCCTAAATATCAGCTTCTGACTCACTTGTCTCTTATTTGGCTTTTTGATGTGACTGCTCTCATCCTTTCTGTTTCCTCTCTAAGAATATCATGTCTCTACTCAGTCAGCTACCAGTTTCTGAGTGCAAAATGTTTGCCAGTGCCTCAGAGGGGAGAGAAATATGCAGTGGTGCTAGCTCTTAGTGTAAAGAGTTGTGAGACTGGCTGATTGCAACAGCTGTAAGTGGTTTTGATGAGAAGTCCCCTGAAAGTGTTTGGTTTTGTTTTGTTGGGTTTTTTTTCCTGAGTCTGCTTCTTTATTTAATGTTTCTGTTTATAGAGCTCACCCTTCCCCTGGCTCTCCAGGGAAATATTTTCACAGGATGGAGTTGGAGCACCTGAAGAGGCTGCGTCAGGCCAACCGGGACCTCCTGCAAAGGCTCAGGGTGAAGCAGGAAGAGATGAGAAAAAGATTTCCCAGACGGACACTCTGTGAAGCATCTCTTTGTACCAGAACAGCTGCTGAAAGAGCTGTCCCCGTGCCCAAGGGAGGGGTATGTGCTGTGTCTGGGTGAGGAGTGCTGGGGAGCAAAGGGGCCTTGGATGAGAGGCAGCAGCTCTGCCTGTGGAGTGGTGTAAAGGAGACAGGTGGATGTGGAGGAGCTGGTAGAAGTTGGGATCTGGAATATGGAACCTCTTAGAAAAGAAACTAGGCTTCATTTCCTGTTTATCCTGAGGTCTCCAATGTGTTCTCCTTGCAAAGTGTTCAGAGATCAGTTCCTGCCTAAGAAATGTAGGTTTCCAAGATAGGAAACATATCAATGTTTCATACATTCAACATAACAATGATCGTGGAACGTTATCCTTTTATTTCTTCTAACCACAAAGGCTGAAAGTTCCTCAATTGGCAGAAGGTGCATTTAGCTGGAAGGGGATCCCTTTCATATCTTCTCCAAACCCTTAGTAATATCTCATGCATAAGATAAGGATTTTGCTTTTTTCCTCACAGGAATTTCAAGGGGTGAGCAGACTAGAATGTGAGGTTGATCTTCCCTTACTGAGTGAAAGGCATTTGTAATCTGAATGATGCCAGGTGCTTTGAGAGTCTTTGTTCTTACAGAAGGAAAATCAGGTCAATGCTGTGAATTCTACAGCTGACCCTGCAACGTTGGTGTCTGTGGAACCTGGAGCTCACACAGCCAGAGCAGCCCTCTGTTCATCTCTGATACACAGCAGCAATGACAGACAGCTACAGCTGCAGCAAGGGAAGGTGCAGGAAGCAGAAGGTTTGGATTCTGGCTTTCCTGGGAAAGAGAAGAATGTCACACCACTGGCTGCAGTTGTTACGTGTGGCAGAAAAACCTCTGGAGTGGGTAGGGATGGAGTGGATAGGGATGGCCATGCTCAAGGGGAACCAGAGAAAGAATCCTTCCCTCTGGAACATGGAGAGAACAGAGAAGAGTCCACTCTGCTACGTGGTTTCCATGAGAAGAAACAGCTTAAGGGTCACCTGGACCCATCCCTGAGCAGAATGCAAAGTGAAGAGACCAGCAAGCAGCATGTGGACATCTCCAAATCAATCTTGCTGACTTCTCCATCCAAAGAGTTGAAGGTAAGTGATGAAACCAAGGCTTTGCTTACTTTTATTGGCAGTTGATTTATGAGTCAACAGAAGGATAGGAAGAGAGGCTCAGGAGAACATGACTTGCCCTGTTCCCACTATGTAAATGGGAAGTTGGGAGTCAGAACTTCCCAGCCTTAGCAGGCAGGGGCTACTGGCAGTTTGTTCAGACCCTGATTTTCTTAGCCCTTGAACTGAAAACCAGAAAACTGCAGCACTGTAGTGAGAGGCTGCTGATCATCTGTGTATGTGATTGATGTGCTCAGGGAGAACAGGACTGGTGCTGTGCTGCTGCTGCTAAGCTGGTTCCATGAAGCACAAAGGGCATCCTCCAAGGATGCACAGGCACAAGGCAGCACAGGTCTCCTGGTGTTTGGGGGTGTGTGATGCAGGGAAGTCAGCATTTTGGTTAAAGCTCTGAAAACTACTGCTTTAGTGCTTCCCAAAGGACTTCCCTGAGCCAGTCCTCTGCCTCCTCTTGCCATGGTAAGAATTGAGAAGGCAAAAGGCTGGGGAGAAAAATTACAGGGAGAGGCATGGATTGAATCCAGCCTCCAACTAAGCCACAGCTGTCCTATCTGAACAGTTGCCAGTTGTTTCCTAAGCTGTACCTTTGAGTGTCCTGCTAGGTGTATAGAAAATCTTTATGAATTGTTTTATTCCCAGAAGGAAGCTGGTCATGTGACTGCCCAGTCTGACCCTGAAGAATATTCCATGCCTGCGAGTGACTGGTCCGTGCTTCCTTTCCTGGGCTATGACTGGATTGCAGGTGAATCCTGAACCTGAAGCAAAGCTCTAAGCATGTGAAGAGTTAAAACAAAGTTGAGGTGTGACAGAACTGCAGGTTCATCAAGCAGGTTGCAGCAGAGGAGCTGCAGTTCTGCCATAAGCCATTCCCTGTCCAGGCCAGAGGTGACCTGTGCTTCCCTGGAGCAGTGAAGTGGCAGTGGAATGGGAATCCAGGCAGCAAATCCATTCAGCAAAAGCCATTGGGGTCAGAGGGGATACCAGGGAACCCAATTGCATGAATGCAGTAGGACCCAAAGCATGCAGCACAGTTCTCTTGCCATCATGGCACGTTCTCCTCCTTGCCCTTTTTGGTGCCTCAGACCCTTGGTTGTTTTGACTGTTTTGCCTGAGTCTTGCTTTGGGGCTTTTCCAGATTTGGTAATCCCTTGATCTTTTCTCTTCCCCTGATCTTTTCTCTTCCCCTGGTGCTCTCAGGTCTCCTAGACACAAGCCCTTCAGTATCAGAAAAACCTGACCAGTACTTTGCTGAGCTGCAGGAATTCCGCCAGGCCAACAAGGCAGCGTGTGTTCACGAGCAGCACCTGGAGTAAGTGGCTTTGGGAAGGGCTGAAGCAGCAGCATATCCCTTTGGAGTAAGGAGAAGCACAGTCTGATTGGAGTGGGAAATTGGAAGGGTGGCTTTCTAGGGCTTTGTTTACCTCCCAGTTGGAAATGGATGCTGGGGAAAGGTGGGGCTTGTTCAGAGGGCCTGTCCCCCTGTCACTAACTGATTGGTTTGTGTGTTTCTTTAGGCCCAAGGCTCTGGATTTCACAGTTCCTGAACAAGAACCAGATTTGATAACCAGTTCCCATAATTGTAAGAGCAGATTTCTTCCTAATCCAACTTCTGTGAACTGAGCAGTCTTTGCCTGTTGTTCTGAGAGAGCCCCACATGCAAGAAAAGGCAGAATGTGTTTATTTTTAGCTGCAGCTTCTAAACCAGATTCAACTTCCTATTCCAAAGCTACTTGAGTGTTCTAGGGATCCCCTTTCAATCTGTGTCATCCTGGTTTGTGAAGGTTTCTTGTAATTGGCTAATGTTCTGTTGATGAATTGAGGAGGTTCAAGTTTTGGGTTTGCTTTTTAGAAACTTAGTTGGGGAGAGGAAATGGGTGTTTTATATTTTATATTTTAGGGAAAGCAGCTTTTTCTCTGGAATGCATGTGGGGCTCTGTGGTAGCACACAGCTTGGTTGACTGGGTTGAGGGACCTGCTGACAACTTGTTTGTTACTCTCTGGCAGGTGTCTACAGCTATCGATTAAACCAGCGCCTCTTCCCTGTCCCTGTGCATCCAGAAGCTGCCTGCTCCATCTGTAAGGTCCCACGTGCCCTCCAGCCCCCAGAGACAGTGGAAAAGCCAGCCTATGTCAGGTTAGATAAGAATTCTTGCAGAAGTCAAGGAAATGATAAAAAGCTGATCACGTGAGGGAGAAAAGCACCAGAACAGCTCTGTCGAAGGCTGCTGTCGTCAAGGCAGAGATAACCTCTTGCTGAAAAACTCCCTGATGATCTTTTCCATAAGCAGAAATAGTTGTGAAGTCAGCAAGAAATGCACCTTTTATCTGAATTTGTGCCAGGCTCTGAGTGTACACGTCAAGTGTCTAATGCCCTCATCCACTACTGTTTTGCTTGGTTCACTTTGGGATTAGACCCTTGGGTTCTGAGTGGGGTATTTTGTTATTATGTTCTTTGCCTTAGGCACTTCTTTCCTTCTGTGCTTACAGGGTCAGCATTCCCAAGTCTACCTTTTTACCTGCCCACAAATACAAAGCCCATCGAAGGAAGAGCTTTCAGCTGGCAGATGATCTGGCATTGCCTTCAGTAAGTGGCTTCTTGCTGGTATTGATGGCACAGCCCAGGCTGGGCTTTGTTTTACAGCACAAAAAGGAAAAGCAAGAAAAACCACTGGGGTGTGTGCTTCTGAGTTCATACCTTTGTGTAACTGGCATGAAGTGTATGACATATCTCTCAATGAGAAAAAGAATCTGCCATATGGAGCTGGGGTATGATTCAGCTGATTTATTTCAGTCATTGACCTTTCAAGACAATAAAGTGTACATAGAGTGCTAGTGATTCTTTCCACAGATACTGGGGGGATGTAAGAGAGAAGCTTCTGTGAAATGTCCACGGTGTGTAGGGGCCAGGCAAATTCAATAGTGGCAAAGGTGAGTTTAAAAGTGGTTTTGTAGAGTCTGTCCTGTAGCTCAGCAGTGCTGCAGGCTGTGCTACCAGTCAGACCTAGCCCTGGCCTAGAGATTTCCAGGGAAGAGAGTAGGTTTTGTAGTTGAAGGAGCTGGATGAGTCAGTTGAGACAGGTTCAGAGAGGTCAGGTGCTTGAGTTTGCAAAGCAGACGTGTTTGAAACCATTACTGTGAAGGGTGGAAGAGAGAACAGCCCTGCACTTTTGCTTTTTTAGGATTTGCTTTTCCTTCCTGTTGTGATATATGGGGAATGGATTTTTGTTCACTGATGAGATAAACCCTGGTTTGAATGTTGTTTAATCCTTCTGATGATGTAGCATTTATTGCAGCATAACCTTTGTTGTAGAATTTTGACTTGTAACCCTTTTTCTGTGTTATAACACTTACTGTTTGAACACAGTGTCACTTATAACACTGTTAGTCATTTAAAACTCAAAAATTAATTACCTGCTAAAACCTCCCTGGCAAGAGTTATTATTTAGTGAAAAGTGTGATGCACTCCAGGGCAGCATTCCCATCTCTCTTTACAGCATTGTCTGGCTGGTTGGGAAAACACCATCCCTTCCAGGAACCCCACGCCCAGCAGTCTGGATCTGCGAGCTTCACTGGAAAAGAAGCTTTCTCACCACCCTCACCTGGTAAGAATAGCCTGTTAAGAGTCCCTGGAGAAGCTGTGAGTTGCACAGATGGTCAGTGCAATCCCATCTGTCTAAAGGATATGAAATCAACAGTGGCTGAGCAAATTCCTACAAGATTAACTCATGATCCCCACTTGGAAACATTTTCCTTCCAGTGCCCTGTAAATTGCTGTGCACAGACACAAACAGCAAATGGAACTGGCTGACAGGCAAAAACCTGTGCCAGCCTCCACCAAAATGGGAAGAGTCACTTTACATTCTCAGAATAATTTCCTCTTCATTTGGATTCCAGAACTCGGTGTCCAGAGGGTCAGGACTGAGCAGCTTCTGAACACTTGACCCAGATGCAGCAGCTGCTTCTCGGCGGAGGGAGCAAAACAAACCTGGATGCTACAGGGCAGCTCCACTTTTCAGTCTGCCTCAGTGCTGTGAACCACTGACTATTACCCTGGGCAAGGGTGTGGAAACAACTCTCTCGAGATAAAAATACAGTTTTGAACACAATTTTTTTTCATAGTTTTCATAATTGTGTGTGTGATTGACCAATACACGTGTACAAGAGTTTGTGCAATGAACTGTGGCTTTTTCACTTTTCTTTTTTGCCTGTTGCAGCTACTCCTAAGCAGACACATGGTCTTTCCCACCCAGGGCTGGACAAGATGATGTGTACAGGCTAACTAACACTGTCACCATTAGCCCTGCCATGAAGCCCCAGAGTTCATGTCACCTCAAGAAACCAGGAGTGTAATGTCAGCTCGGAATGTCAGGGTGAGGAACTGGCCTGTGAACAGCCAGGTTCAGTGGAATGCACAGAAATCTGTTCATATCCAAAAGTTGGAATTGTGATGCATAATTGGCTAGTGCCTTTGCATTACTCAATAATTTAGTTTTTTAAAAAATCCATTGTATTTTCAGTGCAGTGTCTGATGTAGCTATTGGGTGCATTACACCAGAGCAGTTATGAATGGGAAAGACCTTATTAAAGTTACATGATATTTTATTAATCAAAAAGCCTTATAGTGTTTGCAAATTACAGTTGCCTCTTCTTTTCCAAGTTTGTTTGGAGATAAGCCAAAAAAACATTTTGGAGTTTTTAAATGATACCAAACCCAAATACACATTATAGTGGGATTTGTTTGAATTTTATAGACTAAAAACAATAAAACTGATGGTTTTATTTTGCCTTTCTTAAACAGAAATTCCTGCCTCAGTTTTATTTCTGCAGAGCTAACTTGTCGAAATAAATTGGGCTTAGACCAGTGATATTTTCAGATTCTTGGCATTCAATGATAGTTATAAATCAAATCCATTATTTATTATATCAAACATATGAATAGACTTTTCCTGAGCAAGTAAAGGAATATTGCAAGTTTATGAAATCTTCATGTGAAGACATAGAAAATGAAAAGCACAACTGATTAGTTTAGCTTTGGGTTGTGCATGTGTAGCATGAAGTGAATGGAACTGGTAAGCACTGTATGATGAACTGATGTGAGATCTATCTGATGCCAGAACCAGTGTTGAACTCAAGATGGTTTTTGATACCTAGGAGTGCATTTGATCTTTTACAGCTGTGAAAGTATTGAAAGTGTGATTATGACTCCTTTCTTCCCCTAGAAACAGGTGACAGAAGTCAGTGACACTGCACCTGCTTACCCAAGCTAACCTCAGTTTGCCTTTCTGTGTTGGTTCTGGCCTGTTTGATCCTGCCCTCATTTGCAAGCTGAAACAGACTGAACATACTAATGTTTATGGAACCTCTTTTCTTTTTTACATATATATTTTTTTTCCTCTCCCTCCATGTCTTCTTGTTCCAAGGCTAAGCTCTGCAATGCCAGATCTTGTCCAGAGTACCAGATCTTTAGAACAGGTTGTTTTCCTCCTGCTCACACTTCAAAACAGCTTCAGCTCTCCTTCCTACCTTTCCTCTGTGTTCTCACATCCCCTTTCAGGTAGAGTTTTTCACAAATGCTCAGTCTCAAATTTTATTTATTTATTTTTAATTATCTGAGCCATCCCATATTCTCTCTTCCCTAGTAATAGTTTCACTTTTGCATTAGGAGATCTAATTTCAAGTTCCATGTTGAACTACTAGCACCTTAGTTCACTTTCTTACCTGGTATAGGGAATTGTTTCCTTTGCTTTAGGTTTATTGCTCTCTCAGAGCAGAAAATCTGATTTGCCTACCAACAGAGAGAATGACCTGATGATTCCATGTTGGTTTTACAGTTATAGCTCAGTATGAATGCAGAATAAGTTCATATAATAATATTTTTTGCATGGGGAATCTAACCAGTGTACTTAGGTTTTCCAGCAGATCTTAAGTAGATTTGTTTTGGAATATCTTCTGAGATTAGCACCCAGATTATTTTGGGGCTGGTAATACCCAGATTTTATTTCTGGCCAACATGTTGGTGGTTTTTTTTCCACTCATAACTGAAATCATGAAAGATTTTTGCAGTTGGAGCTTGGATAATATTGTTGATACATCCTCCAGAATTTGTCCTTTTGTTCTTAGCTGCACTGTTTCTCTGGAAGAGAGACAGAAAGTCTGAGTGTGAGTAAGCCTCTGTTTTGTATTAGGACATCTGGACATAGATGTACATGGAGGCCTCATCTTCTAGTGATCATGAGCCCTCCATGGTAGAGTTAGTACCAAGATGCTGCTCTAATCTCAGCTGACCTGCAGCTGAGGTAAACGTGTGGATCTTTTCCTCTGTTTTCTCCCTGTGTTCTCCCAGTCACTCTGCTGAGCTCTGTGAGGCTACGTGCCATGCAGTGTGTGTGGCTGCTGGTTGTGTTCTAAATGGCACAGTTACAAATCCTAGTTAGTCTAATTTGCAGGAACAACAACAGACAAGTCATTTCTAGAGAGTGAGGTCATTCTTTATAAGAACCAGCTTCTTTACATCTGGTACTAAATATGAGATCTCAGTGCAAAAGATGGGTACAGGATGATTTATCCAGCCTGGAGTCATCACAGAATCACTCTGGTTGGGAAAGACTTTTAAGATCATCAGACCCAACATTATCTGACTGCCAGGGCCACTACTACACCATGTCCTGGAGCTCCACAGGGTGATTCATCCACCTCTCTGGGCAGCCTGTTCCACTCTGTGATAAACTTCTGGTAGAGAAGTTTTTCCTCATGTCCAACCTAAACCTCCCCTGGTGCAACTTGGTGCCATTACCTCTCATCCTGCTAGCTGTGACTTGTGAGAGGAGACCAACACCCACCTCTCTGCAACCTCCTGTCAGGTAGAGTGAGAAGGTCTCCCCTCAGCCTCTCCTCCTTCAGACTGAACAGCCCCAGCTGCTGAGGCCTGCAGAAGATGCCTTTGAACCACGTGCTGTGAGGAGTAGCTGGGGTGTGGATACATGGGTGAGTTATGGGATAATATCCAGATTTACAGGGCAGCTCTGTCCTGCAGTGTTACACCATCCAAGGTAATGCACCTTTTCATGTAGGAGTGTGACTGAGATGTCACCTGGGGGTACCTTCTAAAGAAATACATCTATTTCTGTATTCCCTGTGAAGAAAGACTGAGGGAACTGGGGCTGTTTAGTCTGGAGAAGACAGAGGGGACCTTATTAATGTCTACAAATATTTGAAGGGTGGGTGTCAAATGGAAGGGACCAATCTCTGCAGTGCCCAGCAATAGGACAAGGAGCAATGGAGATAAACTGGAGGAGAGAAGGTTCCATCTCAACGTGAGGAGAAACTTCTTCTCTGTGAGGGTGGCAGAGCCTGGCACAGGCTGCCCAGAGAGGCTGTGGAGTCTCCTGCTCTGGAGACTTCCCAACTCCAACTGGATCTGTTCCTGTGTGGGCTGCCCTGGGTGACCCTGCTCTGGCAGGGGGTTGGACTCTGATCTCCAGAGATCCCTTCCAACCCTGAACATTCTGTGATTCTCTGATTTACTGGTTGGAAAAAAAAAAAAAAGTTGCACTTCACCCAGTATTAAAGCAGCTCCTGCAGCTGGACCGTGGACCCTGCAGCACCCTGAGCTGTGATGGAGCCAGTGTTGGAATCTGCACTTCCAGATGAGAGCAGAGGGTGGGGTAGAGTGTGTGGGACATTGGGACTGTGGGTTTATTAAAATGGGAACCTTTTGAGCTCGGGGGTTTCTGTGGAGGAGGCTAATCAGAGGTAAGACTGGGAATATAGAGTAGGAAGCCAAAGTGATGAGAGGTGTGAGCAGTTGATGAGGAAGGATCTGCTTAAGCCTGGCTTTGGTTTTGTTGTCATTGCATCAGAGACTAGGAGATGGTTGTTATAATGGCTTTAAGATGAAATTTTTTCACCTTGACCAGCTAGGGGTGGATAGAGAGAACTCATGTGCCTGTAGAAGAGTTGCTGTCCATTCCCTACTGTTTTCTGCAAGGGGGCATAAAATCCCTCAGGGGGAAGGCAGAGATCCTTCCCTCTGCTGTGTGATTACAGTGGGAAAATTTACTGGGAGAATAGTGTCTGTATTTGCAGAATTGGAAGATACTGTGTTGACTTGCATGCCACTAGACTTTGGCATAGCCACAGAGAAGCCCATCATGCTTGTCTTCACCTGGATTCTTTTCTTCCCCTTGTTCATAGCACTTGGAACACAGTGGTTTAGCCTGTGCAGCTGGGAAGGCTCCAGTTTGTGCCCAGTCCAGTTATTCCTCTTCTGCCCTGAGTGATGAGTGCTGATGATTTGATGGTAAAGCTGCTGGTTTAGTTCCCCTTGCTGCCTGATTCATAAGCTGAGCAAGCCAGCTTTGCTCAATTAAACAAATTAGACACAGTAATAACGTGAGTGGGGTAGTTCAGCCTTTACAGCACAGCTCAGTACCAGAGTTAAACTGCCATTAGTGTTTTGACTGCTTGCTGCCTCTGGGATCCTTTTGGTGCTGCCTCAGGATCAGGTGTTTCTTGCTGCCAGTACACCCTAAAAATTAATAGCAAGAGTCTTGACTGAACACAGTGCTGATTTATTCATTCTGTTACCTGCTTGGTGAGGAATGACTGTCTCCAGAACCCTCAGGTCAAACATCTGCATGTGGCCTGAGCTTTGCTTTTTGAATGATTTGCAGACTGATTTGAGGGGGGAGCTTTTATCTCTTTGCAACTTGCATTTTTAAAGCCCAAAAGAATTTGCTTTCAGAGTGTGTCGAAGCTGAAAACAAAAGAGAAATTCTATTTCTTCCCTTCAAAGACCTCAGTTTTCACCAGTTGCCTGGTTTCTGCTTTGGTTGGTGTCTTCCATTGGTTTCTGCAGAGCAAAAACATGCAAATTGCCAGAGTTGAGATGCTCAGCTATAGTAATGGAAAAAGAGTTTTACACTCTTGGGAACAAAAAAAAATGTCCTCAAAATCTTCCCATTTGCTTCTTTCACAGAAATGATTAAATATTTCCCAGCTTTCTTTTGTGTCAGCAAAGAAAAACTCATCTGGCTTCTGTTAATATAAGCTTTAGAAAAACCCTCAGCTATATGCTTCTTATGGTGACCTTAGTAAGATTCTTCTAGATCTTACTAGAGATCTATTCTAGATCTCTTTCCAATATCAGAGATCTAAAGTTACTCTGCTGAATTCCCTGGAGTTTATTTGGATTTATATTTGTGTAAACGTGAGCAGAATTTCTTGCTATTAGAAGGAAGTGCATTCCAGTAACCTTCTAAAAGGGTGTATTTATTCCCAAAGTAAAGCCATTTTTCAATAAGTTATTATAGGGAGTGCAGTAAAACCGTAAGTAATTGTCAGTAAATGGTAGAGTGGTTGTTTCATCCTGAAACAGCTGGTTTATTTGGGAACTGTTTATTGACTTACAGATGAACTTCACAGGTTGAACCCTTTGCTGCAATAACTGAACCTGGCTACAGAAGACCTGTTAGTTCACAAGTATCAAATATCTTGAAAGTAGATCTTTTGTGAAATGACAAGGCTCTAAAACCTCCTCTGACCTCTCACTTTGCTTCTGTCCTCTGCTTCAGCCTCTCAACTCATAGTATTTTCCACTGAAGTTGTCTTTAGCATCTTCTGTTTACAGCCTGGAATTCCTGAGTGTCTGCATCAAATCTGGTTTGACTCTGCTCACAGTTCCATAGCATCTTCCAAAAACCCATAGGTGACAAGTGGACCTGATGGGTTAGATTCAGTTTCAGTGAATCTCAGATAATTAACACCTAGACTGGAGCACAAGAACACCATTTAAAATGCCCTGTCTGACACTCAAGATATTCTGGCATTAAAATTTCTTTGCACACACTCAGTTCCTCTAACATGCTTTGTGCTGACACCCAGTCAGCCCAAGCTTCCCTCACCAGTCCAGTGTTCCCTCACCTTCAGGTGATTCTGTCTTTGCCCTCTAGATGAATTACCTGGCACTTTCTTTCCAAAGCTTCACTGTGAAGGTTTTCTTGAAAGCAAAGGAGCTAGTCTTCCTCTTCTCAGTTCCAGTCATACGCTGGTGAGGAGAAATTGCTCCAGTGAAAGTCTGGTTTTGCTTCTGCAACTCCATGTGGGAATTCAGGGATGTGAAGACATTGTACAAGAGGCCACTCTGGGAGCTGTGAGTGGCTTGAGAATCCTTGAAGAGAATTAATTTGTTAGAGATCTCCCCACTGAGAATCAAAGGCATTCACCATCAAATCTGTGCAAGGTTTGGATTTTTATGAGGCTTTAGCTTGGTCAGTTTTTGGCAGATGGCCTCTCAAAAGGCAGGTTCCTGATACAAGAACTACTTTGTATTAGGGGAATTCAAGAATTTAGACCATTGTCTGTCTTGACACTTCAGGGTTTGAGTGGCCTGTAAGTCACTGAAAACCAAGATCTTTGAAGTGCCAAAGCTGAACGCCAGCCTTGTGAAGAATAACCATGCAGTGAAAATCAAATGATGTAAACCTTGAATGTGCTTCTTTGACTAAACTCTTCCAAGCAGACTCTCTAGATGGGAGGAGTTTCTGTGAAATGGAAAAGGTGGGAATTTACTGCCAACTGTCTGCTGCTTCTTAGCTGTCAGATGGACATACCCTGGTTTTGAGACTTGCTAGCTAGTGGCAACTATGAGCCGAGTTTGTTGCCTTCTACCAACCCTTTCATCTAACTCCTGGCTTTAGGGGAGCCTCCAGCACTTTCTGGTTAGGTAGGGGAAACCAGGAGCTTTCCAGAACTCCAATCAAAGGTAAGATCAAAGCTGATGCTCATGGGTTAATGTGTATCAGTGCAAAGTCTGGGGGTGGGGAGAGGGACCCAAACCAAATAATGCTGGTGTGAGTCCTTTGGAGTTTGATTACTCCAACAGGCAGCAGAGAAGACTTTTGCTTTCATTTAAACCAGTGCTAGTGAGGTGTGAAGAAAAGACATCCTTAAAAGATCTTTGAACTGCCTCAACTACTTGTCCAAGTTTATTACCCCCCTCTTTCTTTACAGCTGTAATGATCAATCCTGTCTGGACCATGGCAGACTCACCCTCGAGCTGTTCAGTTTCTAGGCATGGGAGAAAAGGCATCATACAAATGGCATTCAAATAATAGCATCCTTGTCAAGAGAATGGAGAATGACAGCATGCAAATCTACCACTCTTCCAGAAGCTGTAGTCAGAAGCACTGAAAGTACAGACATGATGTGATCTTTCTTCTAAGGTCGTCTCTTTCTCTCAGCCAGCCTGTGGGCACAGTAATTCTGTGATAAGGTTTTGGTTTCTTTCATGGAAGCCAAGTATTTCCTGAGAGCACGGAGTTCTCTGTCAGCTCTTCTCATTTTTCACTCTGACTCAAAATGCAGTTTAGTTTTGAAGCTGCCAGAAAAAGACACCTTAGAGAGATTATTTTGGGGGGGTTTTTTTGGTATTTTTTTGGTAACATTAGTTATTTTATCATCCTATATAAGACAATAATATCAGTTGAGATAACCCAGAGTGGTAAGATTTTGTTACCAGCTTCATAGAAATGACCTCTGTCATGTCTTGTTGAAAATAATAATAATAATAACTATTATTATTAACATGATCACTCTGACACATTTTTAGCTGCTTAAATTTTTATTTCAAAGTTCTGAACAACTTAATAAAAAAAAGATTAATCAGATGACAAACATATTATCATACATCATACCTTGTTTTGCATGTTTGCATATCTTATTTTTCAAGAGCATGTGCCTTTGTGGCCAGGAAAGCCAATGGTGCCCTGGGATGCATTAAGAAGAGTGGGGCCAGCAGGTCAAGGGAGATTCTCCTCCTCCTTTATTCTGCCCTGGGTCCAGTTCCAGGCTCCCCAGTTCAAGAGGGACAGGGAACTACTGCAGAGAGTCCAGTGGAGAGCAACAGAAGTGACTGGAGCATCTCTCCTACAAGGAAAGGTGGAGAGGGCTGGGATTGTGTAGCCTGGAGAAGTCTGAGACCTTATCAGTGTCTGTAAATATCTGAAGGGTGGGTGCAAGGAGGATGGAGCTGGAAACATGGGAAGTTTCATCTAAAAATGAGGAAAAGCTTCTTCCCTGTGAGGGTGGCAGAGCCTGGCACAGGCTGCCCAGGGTGGTGGTGGAGTCTCCTGCTCTGGAGACTTTCCAAACCCCCTGGATGTGATTCTGTGTGATGTGCTCTGGGCAAACCTGCTTTGCCTGGGTGATCTCTAGAGGACCCTTCCAGCTCCAATGATTCTGTGAGCACTGAATCCACATTTCTGGAAGCCAAATGCATGGTTCCATTCCCATGAAGTTTGACCTGATCAGCAGAACAATTCTAGGAGTGACTTTGCTGCTTCTGGAAGGGCAGAGTGTAGCACTGCCACGTATTGTACTATTGAAACTGGTGTGTGGAAGTAATTGCGGTGAGAACTAGGGAACAGAAATGGAGACAGTGGGCTCTGTGGGGGGATTTATAGACCTCAACTGAAGCAAGATTTCCCACAGAAAGGGTAATGCCAGCTGAGAAGATTTTTTTTTTTTTTCCCAGTATCTCTGGATTCTCTTGGGAGGACTCTTCCTGCAGCTGTGATTTGGCTGAGGCAGCAAAAACAGTGACTGTTGACAGCATTTCTGAGTTTCCCATACAGAAATTGGCTGTTTCACCTAAGTACTGTTGGATGTTGTATTCTGTAATTAAAAAACAACCAAACAAATAACAATAACAACAAACGGGTGGGTGCTCAATGTTGAAGCATGTTTTTTTTCTGTGGTGACGTAGTGGCTGGCTAAAAGGAGGGCAAGGAGAAA
>JAOEGS010015750.1:8618-20640 GCA_025447755.1 Corythornis vintsioides | reverse complement strand
TTTAGGGGAAACACAAGGAAAAACTTTTTCCCAGTGAGGGTGCCAGAGGCTGGCAGGGGCTGCCCAGGGAGGTTGTGAAGTCTCCTTCTCTGGAGACATTCCAGACCCACCTGGATTTGTTCCTGGGTGACTTGGTCTAGGTGCCCCTGCTCTGGCACGGGGGTTGGACTAGATGATCTTTTAGCTCCCTTCCAACCCCTGACATTCTGTGATTCTGAGATGACTGGACATTGCTGCCTGAGTAGCTGCACCAGTAGGTTCAGAGGACATCAGGAAGGACCCACTTGCCAGAAGCACTCTGTGCCCCTTGCACCAGCAAAATAAGTGGAGGAATTTGAAGTATGTATTTATGGTGACTGGAGGGAGCATCAAACAGATTAAAGTTATATTTGCAGCTATTAAAAATGCTCAGATTAGTGAAATCTTGGGACGAGAAAGAGAAGCTTCAGAGGGATCAGCCAAAGCTAATTAATTGGGCAACGTGATGGGAGAAGAAATTAAGCATGGACAAGGAGAAAGTAAAGCATATTGCAAGGAACAACTTCAGTGCTTCATAATCACTAGTGATTTCTAAATTAACTGGAAGCATAAAAAAAAAAAAAAAGATGTGGGTGTATCTGTGGACAATAGAGTGAAAACCATCTGGTTACTGTACAGTGGTGAGGCAAAAAAAACCAACCCCAACATGCTGTCAGATTGCTTTCACAGAGCAATACAGAAAATAACAAAAATATTACAGTACTGTGTTGGTACTGTACTGAGTCACTACTCAGCTGTTCTAGATAAATGGAGGTTTTTCAATTAAGAAAGCAGATTCAGATAATTTGTTTTGAAAAATACAGTTTAAAAGCAAAATGAAATCTTCTATAAAAGTGAAGTGCCAAGCCCTGGAGCACAGAATGAAGTTTTAAAGTGTTTATGAGGAAATATGGCCATTTAGGAGGCATAAGCTGGTGGGTCCCTTACAAAACACAGCACTCAGCATCATATTTTGTCAGGCCTCTGATATCATCAACACCTGATAACACAGAAGTTTCTAACTCCCCATGTAGTTAAGGCTCCTGAGGAGCCCATGTCTGTGATATATTTGAATAACATCCTTCAGGGATTAGTGTAATTTCCCTCCCTCTCAATAAATGTTGGCTTCTGAGGAGGCTGAAGACTAAAACTCCAGTGTGGAAAAATCCACAGGGAAGTACCTCTTCCCTTTGCTCCTCATCACCCACAGCCTCAACTATCTCATGCAGAGATATCAAGTGAAGCTCTCCCTACCTCTTGCCAGTGGTGCTTACCAGTATTCAGGCTGTCTGGTGCTGGGCAATTTTCCTCTGCAGATGATGGATGGGGGGAAGGCAGGTGCCTTTGGAAAACTATTCAGAGCATCTGAATTCTGTGGTAATTATGTCCTCAGTTACGTGGTAGCATTTCCAGCACCTCACAGCATAGGAAACAACCATCCTCCCCAGTCACTTGGATGCCTGTCCCACTTGGGATGGCAGGACGTGGAGGTCATTATGGGAAAGGCTGAGACCTCATGAGGGCAAGAGACCTCTGTGAGTTGTAAATCTACCCTTCAGAGCTGGACCCACCCACCTGCCAGGTGGATGCTGGGAGAGCAGTGTGGGCTGAACAAGGATGTGAAGGGAGGCAAGGAGGGAGGAGGAGGTGGTGTGTACGGATGGGTGCTCGCCATGCAGGGGATGTGTTCAGGCAAATTGCAGACATCTGGAGGATGAGCAGGGTAGGGAAGGGAACCCTGTGTGCTGTCTAGCTGCTTTGCATCTCTCTGGCAAAGCAAAGCAGCTCAGCACCCAGAATAGCTGGTCCATATGCTTTCGCCTGCAGCCGGAGCCTTGTGGTAAATCTGGCCATGAAAGATGA
Organism: Corythornis vintsioides; assembly: GCA_025447755.1. Taxonomy (NCBI): domain Eukaryota; kingdom Metazoa; phylum Chordata; class Aves; order Coraciiformes; family Alcedinidae; genus Corythornis; species Corythornis vintsioides. The sequence continues at coordinate 18,759 of JAOEGS010015750.1, read as the reverse complement.
CAGTCTCTTAGAAAACCCAAAGATGAGCTGGTGGGACTACCCAGATTGCCATGGATGACCTCAGTAAGGTCCTTGCAGCCTATTTCACTATGATTCTGCAATCATATAGTATATGCATGATGTTACTGAATGAGAGCTGAGATTGCTGTTGAAGGTGAAATTCTTAGTTATGAAGAAATTATGGGAAAGGGGAGAATATAAAGGAGAGAAAGCCACACAGCCCCAAACCTATATTCCCCTGTAGCCTGCACCAAAACCAGCTGAGTTTTAGCTGTAAAAAATATAGATGTGTTTGGGCCAGGCCAGCGTTTGAGACCTGTCTGTGCATTTCTACATCCTATTATGCTGAATTTAGAGCATAAATTTAAGACTTCAGTCTGACATAATTCTTCCCAAGAATAGAAGTTTGTGCCACGTGCTTGCCTGGTAAACCTTGCCCATCTTTGATCAGGATGGAAGTGAGGTCAATGGCTGATAGACATGATTCAGCCTTCCTGCTACCAGGGCTGGTTCTGCTGCTGGTACAGACTGCAGCTAGTATTCCCCAGGGCCTTGGAGGGCAAGAAGAAAATAGCAGGACTGAGATATGGTTTGAGAGGAGATGACAGAGAGCAAACTCCCCATGTTCCACAGATGGCTTTGAGCCAGCAGGATTTAATCCTGTAATCCCAGAAGGGCCTGATCTGTGACACTTCACTTCCTTAAAGGTTCATCTTTTTTTTTACTGTTCCCTCTCATTTTTCAGAGTTCTCCTGCTCTGCCCAAAAAGACCATGTTGAACGAGGGCCTGTGCATGTGGGGACATGGGCAACCACAGCAGCTGAGTGCTCTCAGGCTGCCTCTGTGTCACAGTGTGGCCGTGGAGGGTTTTAAACTCAACCCCAGCAAAGACATTGATGATGGGAGATTATGAGATTGAGGTGATGGGAGATTGTGAGATTGAGACCTGTGATGGGAGTCACCTGAGTGAAAAGCAAGTCCCCCACTGACTAATAGCTGAATAACACATCTTTAGAGGCTGGCAGACTGAACCCTCTGCATCTCCTCACTCAGCTATTGGGAGGAGGTAATGTCCATGGAGATTAAGCTTTACACGACTGCTGAAGCCTGAGATAAAAGACAGGCAGCAGGATGAGAAAGAAGATACCAAGGCAGCTGTGTGTGAGCACCACAGGGACCTTCTCCATTGGTGCTTGGTTCCTTGTTGGCTCAAAGAAGGGGCAGTGGTGAGGCTGCATCCTTGTGTGTGGGACCTCAGCCTCCTGCAGACCCTCTAGCATCCCCTGCCCAAGTGCTTGGCTCACAGGTAGCTGGGTGCATGGGGCAACTTCAAATCCATGGCTGGGATGGGGAGTGGACTTTGTGCCAGGGAAGCCTCCCATGCAAACAGACCTGCAGATCCTGGGGCTTCTCCCCCAGGGGAGAAAAAAATTCCTCCTTCCTGATATCAAGCCTCTGGGAAACTGATTGTGAACATTTGAAGGAAATTCAGCTTGGCAAACAGGACTAGAAGGGTTTTGCCCCTCAAACACTTGAAAAATATTGAAATTCGCTTGAATAAGCAAAAAAAAAAAATGGCTGAACTGTCATGCATGAGGCACATGAATCATCTTCAGGGAGGAAAGTGATCCTGGTGATGTCTGGGCTTGAAGTAACAGTAGTTAACATTATAATGACTCATACCCCATATGCGTCACATCGTTTTTCATTAAGAGCAGGATTCTGGTGTCCTGTGACTAACTGGAAATTGGAATTGTGGTCCTAAAACCTTGGGCTGGGATGAGCCTTGCCCATAGGCTCTGGAGGAATGCCAAAAGCACTATCAGCCATCAAATATTAAATAATAATAACGATAATTCTCAGATCAAACACTTCATTCAAATGACAAAAATGAGATGGGCTTTGGAGCTGCTGTCCCCTGGGAGTGCCATGGTTTTAATAGGGAGAAAACAGACAAATTGAGGGCAGGCACCTCCAGAGAGGCCCTTCTCTGCTCTCAGCTCATTAATGTCAAATTGGGCTCTGCAGCCCATTTCTGATCTTCAGACAAGGTCAGAATTTCCATTTTTGTCTTTCCACAGAAAGACCTTGGATTCCTTTTCAATAACCCAATGGTCCCCTCAGCATCCTCCCAACAAATCTTTTGATCTGTGTAAATCCCTGCTAGCAAGCCATGGATATCAGCTTTGGCAGCCCAAGCCACTTGATCAACCCAGACCAGACCATGCCCCACCAAGTCTCCTGCTTTGCCCATACTTGCCAGGGACTGGAGCTAGAACTGGCCCTTCACCTTGTCAAACAGGGCATAGAGGCTGGAGGAGTTTGGTGTGCCAGGGGTGGAAGGGGTGATGGCAGGCAAGAGATGAACTACAAGGCTGGATGAGCTAGGGAGAGAGAAATACAGGGGGAGTCAGGAAATTAATTAATGGTAACTAATTGAGGACAACAATCTTTACAGGGCAGTAGCTGAAGCTTTTGTGGGCTCATACCACTGCACTTCACCAGGGGAGGTAGCAAGGCTCTGGGATGTTGCCACCTCCTCTGGCCATGCCAGCCTTCCTCAGCATGAAGTCTTGCTGCTGCCCTGTGAGCTTAGCCAGGCTATTTTGGCAGTTGCTTTCAGTCTGCTGGCACAGGGCTGGAGTGCAGTGAACCCACCCAAGGCAATGTTCATGGACTATTACTTCTGCTCTGATGGTAAAATGCTCAGATTATATTGAAAATTGATGAGTGGTGGGAGGAAATTGCCAGGAAATAGGAGGTGAAGGCAAGGAGATCCCCAGGAACAAACTGTCACAGGGAAAAATGGGTGAGATGCAGCTCTGAGATACAAGGCAAGGATGTGCTGAGCTGACAGGGGATGGTTTCAGACTCCTCCACCACAGCTGTGTTTTGGTGGTAGCTTAGCTCTGCTTCCCAGAGGGCTGCTGTGGGTGCTGAGGTGCAAATGATGTCACTCATTGGCAGCAGTTTCCTTGTTTCAATGCAGGTAGAGCCACCACACCCATCCAGGGCTGGAGCCTCTGTGGGGGATTGCAATGAGCAGTCCCTAAAGCCACTGCTGGAGCCTGGAGGAGGTCACAGGCTGGATACCATAGGAAGTTGTGCAAACACCTCTTAGTGTCTGGGAAACATCCCTCCTGCTCAGACTTGCCTTGTAGTAAGGTGCTGGAGTAGTTGGACCATGAGATGGGTGGAAAGCCCTGGTGCAGAGCAGCAACAGATGTGCTAATAGCAAAAGTGACTCTAGAGAGACATCCGTGGAGTCTGATGTTCTCAGGGCAATAGTTCCTCCAGGTTCTGGGTCCTGCTAAATCTCGTGCCATCATATTAAAACCCCTCTTTGCAACCAAATTGTCTTCCAGCATAATGACAGCATTAGACCTGGGTGAGAGCAAAGTAGCCAAGGGATATGCTGGAGTTACTGCAGGAAGAGAAAAAACATGATCTGAAAGATGTCTGTGGGTGTGAAAGCCACTTTACCCCCCTCCTATCTGAATAATACAGACCAGACAGACAGATTATTGTCAACCTTTACAAAATATACCATCTAGGAACTGAAGGAAGCAAGAGAAAATGCATCTCAAAGGGTAGTATTTGTCCAGAAAGTGATGAACTACAGAAAATGAGTGTTCCCTCTTGATCATTGCATAAGGACAAGCACAGTGCTCACGTTGCTGAAGAGCAAGCACTATCATGGGTGTCACTGATGCATCATCTGAAATTCATAGCAGGACAATAATAATCCACATCAGCTGCTGAAATACCCTTTTAGTAGGCTAGATTAACAGGAGGAAGAGTCTTACAGATCTTGGGAGGAGAGATTGCCTGGAGATAGAGACAAAAATACAATAGCAGTAGGGTTCAGAAAGAAACAGTGGTCATATAAATTGCCCATTCAGCTTTGCCTCTCTAACCCCAGGACAACCCCAGATCTGGACCTGTGACAAGGACAGCATCTGCAACCATTTTGATACCACACTGACTCAAACTCACTCCAAGGTACTTTCCAAGCAGGCAGACCATGGCAGGGAGCTTTAATCTAAGGAGAAGTAGCCAATATATTTGTTTTCTTGTGGATGTTCAGCTGTAACAGCCAACTGTGCATGAAGTCTGTGCAGCTGCTTGGTTTTTATTTGTGTCCCTTCTCAGGGTTATAGATTTAGCTGTACCAATAACTGCCTCAGCCTTGGACCAGAGACCATTTATTAACAGGGAAGTATTTCAAGTGTTGAGTATGTCAGGCTATGCCATAAATGGCAATAGTTTGAGAGGCTGAGATGTAATCAATTGGCATAAGATACTAATCTGTGAGACAGTTAAAGACGCAGACTCAAAAGCACAATTCTAAAAGGTGAGACTACAAACCAGAAATGTTTTGCAAGCCCCTCTGGCTCTCTGAAAGCCACTGATGTGTTTCTAACACAACATGTCAAACCCATCAGCACAAATAGCATCACAGCTGTCCTGAAGGGACACTTGCCTGCCTGCCCTTTTCCTCCACCTCCCTGCACTGGCCAGAAAGAAGCCACAGATGCAACCTTGTGGGCTCAGGGCCACAGCTCTGGGCCTGAGCAGGTAAGGCCTGAAGACCAAAATGACTGTGTAGCTTCTGGACTGAGGTGTCCCAGACAGGGTTACCTCATAGCAGTATGTCCAGGATATGTGGCTGGACACAGTTTCCAAACTCAGCATCTCCCAACTGTCCAAATACCCCATATTTTTGAAAACAAGCCTCTGCTCCAGACTGATGTGCCAACTTTGCCAAGTTTTTCTGACCAGCTCCTTCAGAAGCAGGTATCACTCCCCTGCACTACATGCCACACCAGCATGATTTCAAAGCACTGGGGTCCTGCAGCAGCTCTGCTGGCCCTGGGAACTGGGGAGCTGAGGTACAGAGAGCATTCTGTGTGTTTTCCCCCAGTTGTACAATCTGTACAGGCTTTATCCTGATTCACTGCACCCCCTGATGACCTTGTGAGAGCACTAAACACCCACATGGCCATTTGGTTCAATTACTGTAATTCCCCCTCCACGAAGCTTCTCCATTGCACCTTGCAGGTTGTTTTGGAAGCAGCAGCATGCTGGCTTGCTGGCTGGAGCTGCATTGATCATATCATCTTCACTTCTGCTGCCTTTAAAGGACTCAATTGACTGACCACCTCACCAATGTTTACTGTGGATGGCCTAAAGTCCTGTTCTCCATCTGCCTGCCAAATCTTATTGTCAAACCTCTGACCTCACCTTAGCCTACTCTGTTCCTTCACCAGTGCTACTATAGAGCATGAAAGTCTTGCCTTGAAGATGAGGCACCAATGGTATTAGTGTTTCACCTGTCTGCAACAGTGGACTTCACTAAATACCACTTTATAACACACAGAGAGGGCAGTGACAGGCAACATGCTAGCAGCAGGAATTGCATGGACACAAAAGAGGCAAATGTGGGGTGCATATCTGGGATGCTGCACATAATTGCAGAAAGCCAGCTGCAGAAGAAGTGTCTTCAGGAGAGTTTGGAGTTAAAGTGTCAGGAAGGACAAACAGCAGCTAATTACAGAGGAAAAAATAAAGTTAGGATGAGAAGTTTAAGCCTTATTCAAGAAAAAGCCAACAGAGAAAGCTATCAATGCCACATCATGGTGACAGAAGTAGGTGCTATTGGGCATGGGCTGAAGGAAGCAGAGATAAAGGAACATAGCTGGGGGGCTGCAGAGCAGGGGTTGGCAAGATATGACTTTGACCAGCAACTGGGTTAGATCTAGGCCAGTTCATTCAGGGAATCAATCTTAGGGAGGGAAGCCAGGCACAACAGACTGCTAAGTCTTGGACATGGGCTGGGTGTGCAGGGCAAGTGATGGAAGCTGGATGAAGGTATCTGCACTGGCTTTAAGTTTGGGTTGCAGGGAGAGAAGGAAGATCATCCCAGGAAGATGTCACCCTGCTAGTACTATAGACTTTCATCCTTCTCCTCATCATCCATTTTTTTCCCTCCTGCTCTGTACCAACTTCCTTTAATTTGCTCATTATAGGGAGCTGGGTTATTACAACAAATTGTGACATTTTCTCTTTAAACCTGTGAAAAAGTTAGAGCCCTGAAATTGCCCTGAATGCTAATGGATAGAATCCTGGCTCAAGCAAGTTACTGGCAAGCTTCTCACTGACTCCTGCAGAGCCAAGATTTCACCTCAGATGGAGGCTATCTTTCAATTAAAGGTATTACTCTTAATAGTCATTAAAAGTCTGTTTAATCCAGACTCTACAAGGGGCAAACCCTGAAATTCATTAAGAGTTGTATAAAAAGCCAGGGTGAAGGACCATGGTGAGGCAAAGTGCATCACTGCAGGGGTTGAGAAATGCCACCAATTTAAGGCTAGGTCCAAGGAGTGGGACAGCTTGGTGCTGGAGCCCAATGGGAACATGAGCTCCCACAGCCATGCTGAATTCACAGATCAGTCTGATCTCTGTGACCCTGCAGGGCTTGTCCTTGCCATCCTATCCTGGTTCAGAAGCATCTGCAGCCCCCAAAGCCTCTCCCCAGAAGAACCTTGGAGGAGCACAGCCATATGTGGGGAGCAGTTGCCTCCTGTCCTTCATGGGGGAAGAAGCCAAGAGCTCTGCTCTGAAACCAGCTCCCAGGCAGCCAGTGGACATCATTGCCTGTGTAAAAGGATGATGAATGCAGCAGGAAAATATGGGAGCCATGCTGGGGAGCAGCTGCCCACCCTCCTCCAGCACAATGCCTGGCTTTGGACAGCACCAAGCAGCCACATGCCACTTCTTCCCCATTGCAGCACCTTGGCCTCTGCTCACATTGACAGGAGGGCACCCAAGATGCCCCGTGTCACCCACAGGCCACAATATTCTTGAAGAAAACTAGCCCTGGTTCTGTGCTTCACCCAGTGAGACCCTCCATCCTCACCAAAGCCTGTGCTTGATTGCACACATGCAGATTCTCATGTGTTGCTTGTGACTTCACCACCACTGGCATCTCTGATGGTGCTTTAGCCTTCAAAATCCTTCCTCAGCAAGCCATTAAGAGCACACTGATGTTTGCAGTTACCTGCCTGGAGATGCAGCCCTTTCAGGAAGAGAGAAAGCAGCTGGCAAGGAGAACCAGCACTCACACACCTGATGTTAGTGGCTGTGATAAAAACCCTGTGGATTGCTGAAAGGAATAAAAGGCTTGGAGGCTGGAAGAAAAAGAAATGTAAGGGAAGAAACTGGCCTGGGAAACTTTGTGAGGATACCACCACTCCACAGCAGGTGAGCTGAGGGGCTGAGATCAAGACATGGGATTAGAGATACCTGGCCAAAAACACTAGTTGCCTAAATCAGGGATCTGAACTTCAGATACCATAGTATTTTCTGACCCTCAAATGTGAAGCAAAGTGCCTTGGGTCTGTCCTTGAGGTCGCTTTAATTTCAGTGAAGGCATCTTAGATACTCTGCCTGTATTTGCTGATGCTGTGATTTTTTATGCATTTTCATGAGGTTTATATGAAGAAAAAGTATTTCTTTATCAGGTAAGATAAGTGCATTTTTCACAGGCTGCTGCTTTAGGTGGTTGTTCAACCTCTCTGAGAAGCCCTGCTCTGCCACACTAGAGACAAAATTTTTTCTCTGTCAGGTGTTTCCCTACATCTATTAATTCCTTTATTTTTATTTAAAAGCTGTCCCATCAGGCTGAATGGCTCCTAACTCTCTATCCTCTCTCTGCATTCTGCAACCCAGATTTAACCCTATGAGCACCACTGCTGCCCAAAGCCAGAAGGCTGGCTGCCCACATCCCCTCTCCCAGCCATGAAATACTGCTGGATGAAATATGTTAGGTTCCCTGAATCAATAAACCATCAGTACTCCTGAGCACCAGGGAAGCAGCCAGCTTCTGCTTCTTCCAGCTAATTCCCAGAGACCCATTCCCCTGTCTCTCCTGCTGCCTGCCAGATTCTGTTTCTCTCCACACCTCCCTTGTCTCTCTGTTACTTCCAAAGCCCAGCACTGTCCTTCCTTGTGCTTGTTGTTTTATTTCCTTAAAATGCACTCCTAATCCTCTTACTTCTTTCTCTCTACCTCTTCTTGCTTTCCTCTTCCAGCCTCTCCCCTCTGCTTCCTCTTTACTTCCATCTCTCAGCAAATTGTATACTGTCATTTACAACCATAATGATGACGAAAGACCCGAGATGTGAAAATGGCAGGTGCTGGTTCCCTCCGTGCCTCTTTTCTCCTCCTCTCACACCCTGAGCATATTTCATTTTTCCAGCTCTCCTGCAGCCAGAACAACAGAGCTCCATCCCACCCAGGGAGCATCCGCATCGTGCCAGCAGATGCAAAAGTGATGGTGGGTGGCAGAAAGGGCTGGGTCCCCTGGCTAAGCTCTTTTGGGGAGCCTCGATGTTATAGCTGGAGCAAGGTGAGGGCTGAGTCTTGCAGTGCTTTCCACACAGCCATTGCCAAGTGCTCTGCAGTGATAGGCAAATCACTTTATCTCTGTGACACAGATGGAGAAGCTGAAACAAATCACTAGGCTCTGTAATGAGGGAGAGGGACACAAGCTGAGTGCCCCTCCTTTATGCTTTGAAGGAAAATATCACTGAAAGAGCCTGGCCCCAGGGACCAACCATAGCTGAGTTTGTTACTGTGCCCATTGGGAGAGTCAAACTTTTTCACTGCAGATCTGGAGTCTACGAGGTAAAAGTTTGACACTTCTGTGCCTCCAGCCTGCTGTCAAGGTGTCAGAGGATTGACTCACAGGGAGTGCATGCAAAGGCTGGACCTGGGCTGCAGCACACAGCATGCCAAGAAGCCTGAGGGGAGCAGTCCTTTAGCAGGGAAGCCAATGGAGCAGACAAACATGGTGAAGGATAAGACCACGGTGTGGCAAAGGCCATGTAAGACAGGAATACCCCACAGAGTGCCCCACAGAAACCCCAACCTGCACTGTATCCTGACCCCAGAGAGCAGGTATGTTTGTTGGAGGTTGATCCAAGCAGCCCCTGGACAAACCCAGCCCAGCATCTCACCTTGGCCGTGGCTACAGGTCAGGCCCCACAGAGCACCAGCCCCTGCTCCTGCTTATTCTTTTTGTCTTTGCTTTAAAGGAAGTTTTTTTACCTGTGTCTCTTCTTGAAATACCCGTGCCTGCTCCTACATTGCATGTGTCATTCTTGATGATCTGAGGAAATCAAAGCAGGTACCCAACTGATGGTTGAACATTAGCAGTGCTGGAGATGCTTTTCCAGTGGTATAAGCTGTTTCGATAAGATAATGAGAAATTAGTCAAGCGTTCATGAACAGATGCTCTTTCCTTCTGAAGAACACAGAGCTCACTTTATTGTTTCAACAAATCTTTCTGCTAAGCCACTGCTAGCTGCTAAGGTGCTGATTTGATGTGACATGTACCATTCGTCTTCCTAAGAGTTTCCAAGCTGGGTGCTACAGAGGTCTGCTGTCACCCACGGGTTGTTTTGGCTGAGTCAGACACACCTCCCAGCAAGTACCTTCAAGGAATGGAAAGGAAATTTCTTAAGCTGCTCCAGGAGGCCACCACACACTTCTTGTTTCAATTCCTCCCCACTACGCCTCCTGCAATGCCACTGTGCATCCAGACATCACTTATGAGTCCCACAGAGACACTGGTTGCTGTCATGTTGGCTCTGAGGAGCACGTAGAGCACTACTCTGTTTTCTCTCTGGAAAGCATGTGCAGCTTTCTGCAAGGATGCTGTGTGATGTGCACATGGACAGTCATCTTCATGGCACTGGCCCAAAGGTCTGTTGACCCTGTCAAGGATGGACACCTAGAACCAACACCTCCAGCCATCTCCAGTAATGTAGTGAGCAATTCAGTGTCTTCTCAAGAAGGTTAATGAAAAAAACTCAGGTTGGTGCTGGCTCTACCATGTGGTATTAGTCTCAGACTTTTCCTGATCTTTGTAAGGAGGAATGAAATACAGGCTGGGCTGTACTGTACAGATCTGGGCTGATCTGTTGGAGAGAAGCTCTGGGGAAAGGGACCTGGGGGTCCTGGTGGACAGGGGGATGACCATGAGCCAACAATGTGCCCTGGTGGCCAAGAAGGCCAATGGATCCTGGGATGCATTAGGAGAAGTGTGGCCAGCAGGGCAAGGGAGGTTCTCCTCCCC
>JAOEGS010015748.1:60311-78560 GCA_025447755.1 Corythornis vintsioides | reverse complement strand
AGACAATCTTTTTATTGGGCTGCATTTTTTTTTCCGGGAAAAAAAAAAAAATCTACTGAATTATACCAGGAATAATTTATGTTTCTCAAAAGAAAAAAATGCCAAATATATATTTCTAACTTACCTCTCCGATTAACAGGATCCTTAGCTACATATGCAACATAGTCAGTTGTATCCTGTCAAAAAATTAAGATACCTACAATCAATGCAAAAAATCTTTGCACCAATCATCAAAAGATCACAGTCCAGAGTGTGCACCTTCCTGTGGGTAGAGCCTCAAATGACATATTTAGCTCTACAGTTGTGTACTACATAAACCCCATGAAAACATTTATAGATTTTCTGCACGGATCCAACCACTTTGCTTCCTTCAGACTGTGATTTGTTCCAGCAGAACATAAAAATATCTTCCAATATCATTAGGGAAATTTGGTAGGATTTGGATGATTTAAAAGAGAGTACAATTACAAGTCCTCATCTTCAAACTACCCAGAAATTTTGGTTCAGAGCATGAATAATCAACTGATTCTGTGGCAGAAAATGTGGGAGCCCTGCTCCACAGAAATACTGAGCAATGGCATTCATTTATATATGTGTGACAAGCAGGATTTGCTTTACTGACTACAATGAGGACAACACGAGGGAGGAATTTTTTCTCTGTGAGGGCGACAGAACACGGGAACATGCTGCCCAGGGAGGTGAAGGTTGTGGAATCTCCCTTTCTGGAGACATTCAAGACCCACCTGGATGCGTTCATATGTGATCTTCTCTAGGTGATCCTGCTCTTGCAGGGGGGTTGGACTAGATGATCTTTCGAGGTCCCTTCCAGCCCCTGACATTCTATGATTCTATGATACAATGCCATACAGCACAGAGGTGCTCAGCCACTGCTTGGCTGTGACAAGGAGGGATTTTTTTGCTTGCTCTCCTGCCACCTTCTACTTCCACCAGAAGCAGTGCAGACTTTCATCATCACACAGATGAAACACAAAGGACAGTGCTTGTGGGAAATATGAAGCCTGCTGGCACATCTGAACAATGACATTTACCCTTGATGTAAAACCAGGAAGTCCTGGTTAGATCTGGTATTTCCTGACACTTCTAGCTAGTCAGGTATAGCCAAATCTGACTGAAGCATATGTAGGATACACTATAGCTAGCTGGCTGCATAAATCTACCTGAAGCCTTTTCAGGTGATTGATCCAAGGCCATTGATAATTATGTCAAGCTCTAATGTCATAACAAACATCTATCTTCAGGCTGCTTTAGCTTAACTTTCTCTAGTGTATGCACACACCACCACCCACCACCCAAAACAAATCATTGAATTGCAATTTCCTTCCTAAGGAGAGGGCAGGGGAAATGATGAAGCACATTCACAGTTCTGGTGACAGATGTGTAGTCATGTCAGTTAATGCACCATTGGGTGGTACTCAGACACACCAATAATGATGCTGGTCTGTAAAAAATGCAGAGCAGTGAAGAAAAGACCTAGCATTTTTTTCAAGCAGTTTCTTAAGCATTCAGTGTCATAGTGACTGGGCAATAATTTGAGTGTAAATAATGATGAATATCATAAGTCAAGGGGACAAGAAAAGTGGCTATGTCTCTAGTAGCATACAAAACAGGGTCAAGGTAAAGGCCTGAGAGTTGTCCCACAGTTGTCCATACTGTTTAATTTTCACTACTCTCCCTTGCCAAGCTGTCCTAGTTTCCCACATCATGCTCTGAAACTCTCTGAGGGACTAGAACATGCCAGGCATCAATCCCAAGAGATCACTGGGAAGGAAAAGAATGAATGTGTGGTTGAAATTGCACTGTGTTATTTAGTTTTAAGGCCTGAAAAGAGACCGCAGGTCATTTTATTTACTAGTACAGACATAGCTAATGGATACTTTCATCCTTGAGTAAACCATATATCTATCTCATAGATAGATCTATGGGTGTGAGAGACTGGAGCCACCTAGTTCTTATTTCATCTAAAGCTCTCAGATTCAACTGACTATGACAAACCATTAAGGACCTCACGCAGGCACATTTCACTGTGGATAAATTAGAAGGCTTCCATCAAAAGGCTATACGGGGCTTGGCTGATGGAGTTAAGTAATCTCTGATACTTAAGGACTGAAGTAAGTATGAATGAGCTATAATTTTTGCCCCCAAGAAATTGCATTTCAGTGTTACATTTTGGAAGTAGGGCTGAAACTGAAAAACTAATGCCTTCAGTGACCTTTGAGAGATCTGCATTATTAGACTTCCATGTAATCTCGGCAGGTATCTTCAAAAACAGGTGTTTTGTCTAGCAGCCTGGAAACAGCCTCCTGAAATGACTATGGATGGAAATTGTTCAGTGTATCATAAGGCAGGGCTGAAGAGAGCTAAAGCAAATTCAGAACACAGTCTTGGAAGTGAAGAAAAAATAAAATTGGAATGGTATGTAAAGGATTTGGTGGAGATTTTTTTAAGCTTCCACATACTGACACAGCCAGAAACTGACTCATTGCAAAAACATATATGATCCTGCTCAGGCAGGGGGGTTGGACTAGATGATCTTCTAGGTCCCTTCCAACCCCTAATATCTGTCAATCTGTGAATCTGTGACTCAAGCTGTTCTCCAAGACTGTGGAAAACTTCTCCAGTGGATATATTTTGAATGATGAAGGTAATTAATGATTAGGGAGTGGAAGTAAAGTTGCAAAGCTAATTGCTAATGCAAATGTGTGGCAGATATCCAGAGCAGGAAAGTGGGGAGCAGATGAGGGGAGAAGTGGGGACAATCTCACTTCTAAATAAATCAAACTTCAAAATTCAAAATAAAGAAAATACCCTGAAGAAATACAGGCGTAAATCTGGAATCTTATGTCACTGTGGCCTTTCTCCATCCATTTTAAATTTCAATTGAGGAGATGAGTTTATGGACTGGAGCCCAGCTGTGTTTGGGGAATACGATTTGGTGATGGCACTCCTCCAACAAGAAGTCATTAAGGACTGATGAAAGTTATTAATAGATGGCCCCCAGACGGGCTAATAAAACTGTGATTTGAATCACATCCTTGGATCTTGTTTTCCATGTGAACAAAGGACAAAGGAACCACCCGTTTTATGAACAAGCTTTTGACTGAAAGTTGTGTCAGATATCACCTCCCTGTAACAAACCTGTAGACAATCATTAGATACTTATACCTACCGTGCAGTAGTCTTATTGGGAATGCACTTTACAATTTCACTGTCTCTTGTAGGATCCCTTACACCATTGTAATTTTATTTCTCTGGTAGCTCACTGACTCAGTATTATTATTTTTATCTCTATATAGTATTTGGAAGAACTTGTTTACTCCAAATCCAATCTCCACGGCTGCTCCTCTCCTCTTTTCAGGTAAATCACTCTATCAGTGGGCAGTGTGCAATGGTGTTTCCAGGACTTAGCATTTGGGGTGGCAAACGGAGAATGAAGAATCTTCTTATGGAGGCAGGGAACTGTGCTAAACACTCCTCTGCCCACTTCAGGAATTGTTCATTTACAGCATATATTGCAATCTGTTGTGTTTCAAAGATGCTGTTGATCCACTTCTTGTTCCTCAAATTATTTTGCTATGGTGACCCTTTCCCATCTGGAACTGAACAGAGCCCAGCAGAGGTATACTAAGACTGAAGTTTGCCCTTCTGTTTTCTGAGGATAGTGAAATGAAGAGAAAAAGTGCTAATGATATTAAACTTAAGAGAGTTAAACTGAGAAAATTCACTCACGAAGCAGGCTAGAAATTGCCTTACTTGTAGTGCATGACTGATAAATGACAAATAATCATATGATGGAGAAAAGGCAGACTCATTCTATTAATCTAGGTTTAAATGCTTTCAAATCTCTAAGGTAAGAGGTGAGCAATGTCCCTGTTTTGTTATCCTCCCATTGCTTGCTGCATGACAAATACTTTTTTAAGCACATTTAATAAACCTTTGCATGGACTGCTTATAAAAACAGGGAAAAGTGCAAAAAGCAGGAGTCTGCCCTTTGATCTAAATGAGCCAAATGTGTAGGTATATCTGAAAGCTCTGAAAAACTAGAAAGAAAGATCTGGGCTTTTCCTGAAAGCCTGTCTTCAAACTGCATGAGTGTAATGAATACACCTGAAGTAAGTATTTAGCACAGTCTTCTCAATGCACACTTAAAAAAAAAAAAAAAGGAAAAAAAAAAAAAAACAAAACATTTATTGCTATAAATACAACTGCAACATAGTCTATTACTGTAAAAAAACCACAAAAAACAGTCAGGACAAAAATTCACTCAAAACACTTATGACTTTACCACCTTGACCTGAAGAACAGAGACCTGCTTATCAGTTATTATATGAATTCTCACAGCCCTGTAATACTTTTTGGATTAGTCCTTCAAAGAGGAGGATTAATGACCACTTATCAGCCATTTCCCTCAAAAATAATTTGATAGCAACAATCAAGAATCTATTAAACAAGAAACAGGAGCAACTGTGGCTACATTTTTCTCCCAGTAAACTGTCCAATACAATTTTTTCACACAGTCCTCATACAGAAGTATCAATGTGGAGGAAAGCTTTAAGGAAATGCTTACCGGATCACCTCCAGATGCAAAGGAAATAGATTGCATATGGTGATTTGCTATGATCTGTATGGATCAGAAAGAACAGATGTGAGTCAGTAGGTTTTCTTACATTTTACTCTTTTGACCTTTTTTGTTTTTTTAGGGGTGAAAATCCAAAATCAAGGCCAAAATAACCTCTGTATTACACCCACAAGGAGTGTAAAGAGTAGCATGGTAATATAAACAAACTTAAGGATGAATGCATCTATTTTGAGTTCTTGTTAACCTAGCAGGACACAGCAGAATTGTTAAACGTGCTCAGAACTCCAGTAAATCACACAAATCTGTCATACAGTAACTTTGGAGAAATTTTAATCTGTTAAAGCTCACTTTCTTTATTACAAATAGTGATGAATGGAGGAAAGGGTCCTATTAATCAAAATACTTTTCTGCTGATGCTGCTGAGGTGAAATCAATGAAATCATGCCAATCTGCACACCAGCTAAGGATCCTAACATTGCTTCCAATACCTACTGTGTCATTTTATGCTTCAGATATAAAATGTATGTGCATTTTATGTTTGCAATATGCAAACATAATTTTGAATCTAGCTAATATAGCATTGTGGACAAAATCTCAGGAATACACCAGGGCATTTGAAATTCAATTTGCTTATGTACAATTTAACCTAATATAATATTTCTCTGGGAAGGGACAAATTGTCATCAGTTTCTCTTACAAGGACAACAGCTCTGCTCCAATTGTATTCTGAGATCTAACTTACGAAATCTTTAATAATGAAATCATGTGACAACCAAGAAAAAAAGGTCATTTGAAAGAAAATTCTATTTGACATTTAAGTCACAGAATCTATGCCAAAGAATTTGTCTGGTATAGGACAAGCCCCTTATTTAATGCCTCAGAGCATGTGATAGTGCATATCTTAATTATCTTAATAATATGCATCTTAATCTGCATCTTAAAGACCTGAACTAGCAACAATCTTCCTTGGAAAGAAAAAAGCCTGACATGAGTTTCTCTGGGCAACTCTTCACAGTACTTCTTTCATCTTAAGAGTACTTCATTTTCAATATTACTGCTTGTCCCACAGCAGCCTCTGAAAAGATGCTTAATTTTTAAGTACTCAGTGATGAACCACCATTCATTTACTTATCAGTGAGGATTTCTCTTTTTCCCATTAAGAAATGACCCTAACAATAGAGATGAACTAGCAGAAAATTGTTACACATTTATTACTGTATCTGTCTTGAATCGTGCAAATAACCTAATCTTCTGGTTCGGCATCATTAACAAAAAAAAAAAAATCAGATTGCCTTAGAACATATTTTTCCATATCTTAAGAAAACTGGAAGGTGCTTGAAATAATTGGTTTGAGTCAGACACTTTTTTTTGTCCTAATTCCACAGCTAAACCATTTAATTTAGTTTAGCTTGAGGTAGGGGTATTTTCTCTCCCCTCACCATATGAAAATATTGAAACAAGGCATAGCAAATTACAGACATTGCATGGCATAAAATTAACTAAGTCACTGATTCTGACACACAGTTTTTCAGTCTGCCCAAATCTGCATTTTAAACAAATAAAAAGCAAAGTCACCTTCCAGTCATCCCTGACTAAAAAAATTGTTGTACAAGGATGTGTGCAATTGCTTTCCTGCTACTCCAAAGGCCAACAATATCCTGCCTTCTCTTTTTTTTCCCAGCTCCTTTGGGAAAGAGAGGGTATTAGAGAAGTTCACAGCCATATTCCTGGGTTGGACCTCAAAGAGCAAATCTGCTGAGCCATGGTTATTTTCAGTTCAAGTGCTTGTCACAAACAAGAAACAAGGGAGACTAAAGCCAGCTGGAGGATCTCTGAGAAACCAGATGTTTTTCAGGCCTGCAGCACCCAGACCAAATCTATCTCTAGAAAGAATGATGTGAAAGATAAACAGTTTTGTCAACTCAGAGAAAAGGCAAAAGAAGGATTCTTCCCTATGATAAATAATTTTGACTCCATTTCCACCCTGATGTTAGTTGAAGACAAGAAATCTCAGAGTTTAGCACTTTTTTAATAGATCTAATTAACATTAAGTTCCTATGCTTCTGACTGAGAGCAACTGTCCTTATTGAAAGTATTGCCGTGCATATTCCATGGTAAAGCTTCAAACTGCTGCAGCCAGCCACAACACTGCTCCTACAGTCTCAAGTGCTCACAGCAGACTGATATTTTCTAAGGACAAGAATGGATGTCAGTGAAAACATAATGATGAACAGCAAGCTTTTTAAGAGACAGTGTATGCATTCTCTTGTATTCTTTAACCTGGAGGCTCCTAAGGACATCAGGAATGATTTCATTTCTCTCTCAGCTGTATCTGGGCAGAAACTTGTGTGCCCTAACAGTGTGTGGCTAACAGCAAAGAGCACAGCAGTGACTACATGTCTGCCTGCTTTCTCTTTACATATACCTCGAGCAAGGATTTTTCTCATCTCATACATCATTGACAATGCGCTGAAGCAATTCCACAGTCTGTGTGTGCCTTCAGCACAATGAGTTGCTTGAAACAGGCTGCCCAGTCTCTCTAAAAGACTGGTCTTTCACTGCACTGCAAAATGCCCGAGGATGTACTTCTACAAGCGCCTCGGGAATAGATTGCCCTTTAAGGCTCTAGATGGGAAAGGTGACAGCAAAACTGCCGATCCATATTCATTTCTTTAGACACTCCAGATGTATCTTATATAACACTCTGAAAGTTTGCAATTGTGCACAAGAAGAAATCCCACCATGAAAAAAAATGTAATTTCATGTTGTAAAAGCTACCCAAAACATTGCAAGAAGAAAATAATTCATCAGAGCTGTATTGAATACTAGAATAAACTATGACACCTACTGTGCTTTGTATCCTGTTTTCATTAATTTTATAGATACTGAGGATTAATAACTGAACAACTGAGTATTTTGGCAGATGGCAAGTAATTGTTGCAGTAGGTTGCAAAAACCTTGCAAAATTATATTGCAGTTACACTCACCTGTTTTGTATCAGGAGTCATTAGATTTAAGCTGGTGGTGGAGATATTCAGCATTATGTTCATTCCTGCAAACTGAAGATTGCTTTTTCCCAAGATACTAGAAAGAACTTTGTTTGGTGGCTGTGATGGGGAGGAAAAAGAACACATTTTTGTTGTCTGTTTAATTGGGGGTGACTTTTGTAATATGCAGGGTTGGCTGTAATCTTAAAGGTTTCTAAAAAGTTGCTGACTTTTCAAAGATCATTTAATTGCGATAGTTTGTTTCCTCTGGAGAGAATTTCTCATTTATGCTAGTAGTAGTAGTACTAAAAATCATAGTCAAATTCACTAGATAGGTATCCATACACTCTTCATCTAACAAAATAGTGGTTTTATGAGATAGCAAAGTCTCATCTTCATTAAGGGACCAAGTGAGAAGACTAAGATGAATGCCTTAGGTCAGTATCTTAAAATGCAATGTCCTTATTCTGTAAAAATAGAATACACTTATGAAAAAGAAATATTTTGTTTCCTCAGCGTCTACTGACTGTTCTACCCTCTTCTCACATGGGAAGTGGTACTCCAGTGATACTAATGCGATACTCAGAAAAAGGGATGTATAGTGTCATTACGCTTGTGAACTTCCTCGCAGCAGGTAAAGCAGGTGAAGCAGGTATAGATTCTGTGTGCTGGCATACAACATGCATCTAAATATTACTTCTAGCATGTGTTAGAATGCAATAAAGGAGATGTAATAATACTGATAACTTTTTAGGAATTTTACTAGATCTTAGGAGGTTTTGTAGCAATACAAAATATGCTGCCAAAGCAAAATCTGAAAACCTCTCACCTTTGAGAGCTACAGGGAACCATACAGCTGCATGAGAGCCACCTAATGCAGACAGTAACAGACTGTACAAAATCAGGCTGCCCAGCAGTCACAGACCAAGTCCTTCCACCAGCTGTATTTGCACTGGTGAATATTTATGTTGGTCATAAGGATATAAGGATAGAGCTGTGACTAGTGGTCATGTTCTTGTGCCACTGCATTTGTATTTGTCTTTACCTACCTGCAAGCTTGTAAAGTTTTGTCCCTAGAAGTATGGACACACTTGTGCTTCTTTACACCTTAAAGCTTACATGCAGTCAGTTTTAGCTTCTTTTCCTTCTGTTTATTTGATCAAAATCACACTACCTACATACTGTTCATATGTAGCATTTGCACTGCACTGTTTTGTCATAGATTCATAGATATTAGGGGTTGGAAGGGACCTAGAAGATCATCTAGTCCAACCCCCCTGACACAGCACGATCACCTAGACCAAGTCACCCAGGAACAGATCCAGGCAGCTCTTAAGTGTCTCCAGAGATGGAGACTCCACAACCCCCCTGTTACAGAGCTAGTACTTCAACAGCTTCTCTTTTAAACAAGACCTTTTGAGTATTCTTGTTTCTTTTCCTTCCTTAAACCTTCATGATTTCCATCTTCTACCTAAGGATCACCTTGCCTACACAGTGGATAAAGTGTGAAAACTTGTCCTTGAGAAGTATATGTCACATTAACCAAATTGATAAGCCACTAGTAGCAAAAACATTATTAAAGTGCAGATTGACAAAAGATACCTATCTTTAATCTTTATCTGTAATTCTGTCACTGGGTAAATTTTCTTCTCAGACAGTACACTTACTTTAAAAATACTGTTTCTTTTCAATAACTGAGAAGCAGCATTGCCTCTCAACTAACTAATACAGCAAGGTGTCTTATTAGGCACTTGTGACTCTTTTCACCTACTTTTACAATTATATTTTGTTTCATTTGGCTTTCCAATGAAATATTTTCCTTTTTACTTTCAGGTTTAAAAACAAAAGTCAGAGAATGTAGAAATTCCACTCAAATAAATTTGGTGGTGATGGTGGGAAAACCACAACCTAAATTTCTGAGGCAGTTTTCAATTTGCTGTGATATCTATTGTCACATACACCTTATTTACCAGGGGAAGATTCTCCATTACAAACAAGTGGTATTTCATCCCATCCCTTTCTGCTGGGATTCTGACCAAATGGTAGAGCAGCTGAGGAAGCAGGCAGACCTTCACCTGCCCGTTCTCCTGCACCAAACAACACACACAAGGGCTATAATTAACTGATTTTTATGCTCCTTAGAGCTAGCATTAAGCCCCAGATTTGCTAGCAGGCTCCTGGAACTCAGTGTAAGATTGCTGGGAGCCTGAGCCAAGGCTTCCTCCACTCCTTGCCTGCAGATCCTATCACAAAAATGAGACTAAAAGCATGGTCAATATCAGGTAAATGTTCACTGGACTGAACATCAGGGCTGGTCACTGATTAGTGTCCACAGCTGTTTCTAGAAAGAGGATAGGGAACAGAGGATCATCTGGTATATTCTCTCAATTTCCAGAAACTGCTGATTTCCATACTCATCATTACCAGTAGAGGTATGCTCCAGTAACAGATCTAATAACTTTCTAATAACTATATATATTTTTGGCTTCTGCAAGTGGTTCCAGCACCTATTTCCACAATGTATTAATGCAGTTTATGAAAAGGTATCCCTTTTTATTTGTTTTAAGCCTTCCATCTGCAATCTACAATAGAAAGAAAATTAGAAGGAGTGGGTTGTTGCAATAGGAACATCAAGGCAAACCACAATATTTTTCCCAGATATACTTCTAGGTGCCTATAAAAGCCATTCCTGATCAAAAGGGCAAGAGGCATCATACATTGGGTGTTAACAGCCAACACTTTAAATTATTAATGATCTGCAATTCTCAAAACTGCTTTAAAGTCACCTGCCTGCTGTGCCTTGTCTCCTCTGTGTTGAACTAAGAAAATACAGTGGACTGCATTACAAGAAAAGACAAATACCTTTCGTTTCTTGAAGGCTCCTTTGGCACCAGGCATAGCTTCACAAACACGACTGATTGCTTCCCTGAAGAGACAGGAGAAGGCTTTATGGCAAATGAATGTGTGGGTTTCTTTATTATACTAGAAATGTACAGGAAGAGAACAGCTTCAGACTGTATTTCTGTTCACAAATGTCTATAGTATGTGGGTCAGGCAGCTCTCTTCTCAAGGCTGAAACAGGTGCTATTAAACTTTAGAATTCTTCACTGTGAAGCAGACAACAGTAAATAATATTAGTATAAGAAAGATTATCTCGAGAACTACAAAGGTTAAGAATGTTTTCTTGCACTATTAAAAAGCCATTTTTCTCTATGTAAATTAGAATATTTGTTTTAATGTCTCATTTTTGTAACTTACTAAGCCATGAGGAATCTGATCATAAGTCATGGTTTTTAATCAATATCGATTTACATCTTTTTTAAAAACTTTTCTTCTAATGTAAGGGGTAGTAAATATCACTTTTCTCACTACTATACTATGCACTTTTTCCAGTCAGAGCAAAATTACCTCGTTTTAGATAATATTAAAACCCTAAAATATTCCTGGTAATACTCATGTTGCATGTAATACATGTGATGTACAAAATTTTAATTTATATTCGGTTAGTACAATCTGAATAACTAATTTGTACCCCTATTTTTATGTTGTGAGCATGGTAATTAATGCCATTAACATTTTGCTTTAGTTTTCGGATATTGCTTCATTCTTACCATCACTCAAGTGAAAGAAAGGCACAATGAAAATGAATTTGAATTCAAATTCTTTTGTAGGAGCTTAACTGTATACTACTTGAAACTCTTGAAATAATACTGCTACAAACAAATATTATCTATACTTTCAGTGTTATTATCTGAAAAATCAATCAGGTCAGTATTTGGAATTTACTGTGTGCACACAGAGACCTTCCAGTAACGGTTAGCTACAAAGCTGTGATAGACTTCTGCCATTGGTACTGTAAGACAGAATGGTTGCACTGGAATGAGCAAAGATGACTCCAAACATCATTCAACTGTTCCAAATAAGGATTGAAACCAACAGCACGTTATATTTAATCCTAAAACCATGCAAAAAACATGTATTCTATGAAAAAAAAAGGAAAAAAAAACCCCACACAACAACAACAAACCCAAAAGCAGAATTAACTACAAACTAAACAATCAAAATAATAACTTGAAACATCACCTCGATAAAAACACATTTTAATTTTATGCCGTGTGCAGGGTGATATTTCAAATACACATTAGGTGAATGCACAGGATCAATAACTGCGTCAGGAAAAAAAGTCATATATGTATCAGAATTCAACATCTAATGGCTCAGCAAATGTCACAGATTTTTCCAGCTGCAATCAGTAATTGCTATATACTTTTGCCTAGAGTTCTTTCAGCTATGGCCCAAACCAAAGTTCAAATTGCCAAAGTTCAGTGCCTGACAGAATTGCATTATTTTATTATTATTGTGTGTTGGTGAGTGGTTGTGAGGTGGAACAGGTCTTGCAACAGGTATAAAGCCCTGACATTCTGAAGAAGCTTGAGATTTTTAGCAGAAGACAGTCAAAAAAACTTTCAGGCATGAAATACATTCTTTAGGTGTACATGAGAGCTCATTTGTTCCACGGCTAGTCTTTTTCATTTTTTTTCCCTCCAACTACATCTGCTTATCTAATAGAATTGTCTATCACTACAAACCCTGCCATTTCACAGTTCAGAGCTTGTATTTAGTTCCCATATTTACCACAATGTTTCTTTGACTCCAAACAAGTGTTTTAACTACCTTTTCTTACAAAGCAAGTAAAAATCAGTTTGTTTAAAAGAACAGATTGGTGTATCTTAGAAATACAGCACAGCAAGCATCATACACAGAGATCATAATGACACAGAGACACAGGTTATTCTTGAAAATGTAAACAGAAAAAAAATTCTTCTCCACCAAAAACACTTTTATTTGATGCAGGAAAAGCAAATAGACATTATATTATACATCTAACAGTCTTGCAGTATGATCTGTATACAGCTCAGCCTCGCTACTGAGAAAGGTAGTGATAGGTAATGATATTGACAATGGGATTGAGAGCACCATCAACAAGTTCACAGATGACACCAAACTGAGTGATGCTGTCAAAAGGCTGGAGGGATGAGATATCATCCAGAGGGACCAGGATAGGCTGGAGAGGTGGGCCCAGGTGAACCTCATGAGGTTCAACAAGACTAACTGCAGAGTCCTGCACCTGGGTTGGAACAACCTCACTATCAATACAGGCTGGGAGATGAGGTGCTGGAAAGCAGCTCTGCAGAAAGGGACTTGGGGGTGTTCATGGATGAGAAGCTGGGCATGAGCCAGCAGTGTGCACTTGCAGCCAAGAAGTCAATTGTATCCTGGGCTGCATCAAGAGAAGTGTGGCCAACAGCTCTGGAAAAGTGATTCTGCCCCTCTACTCTGCTCTGGTGAGACCTCACCTGGAGTATTGCATCCAGTTCTGGAGCCCTCAACATAGTAAAGACATGGACTTGATGGAGCAGGTCCAGAGGAAGGCTACAAAGGTAATCGGGGCTGAAACACCTCTCTTATGAAGACAGGATGAAGGAGCTGCAGTTGTTCAGCCTGGACAAGAGAAGGCTCCAGGGAGACCTTATAGCCACCTTCCAGTACAGGAAGGCTGGAGAGGGGCTGTTTACAAGGCCCTCTAGTGAAAGGACGAAGGGTAATGGGTTTAAATTAGAGAAGAGTAGATTTAGACTGGGTATCAGGAAGAAGTTCTTTAACTTGAGGGTGGTAGAACAGTGGAATAGCCTTTCCAGGGAGGTGGTTGAGGCCCCATGCCTGGAGATATTCAAGGTGAGGTTGGACAAGACTATGAGCAGCCTGGTCTAGTTGAGGGTGTCCCTGCTCACTGCAGGGGGGCTGGACTAGATGACCTTTGGAGGTCCCTTCTAGCCCTAAACATTCTATGATTCTAAAAAACCTGTGGTTTCTTGCACCAAACTAAATCCTTTGGAGACAATGGGTTGGGATTTCCAGGCCTGTGGCAGCCTCCAACCCACTGCTGTCTCTCAGATCCATGTCTCTTCCTTCACCAGGTGAATCTGAGTTTCCCAGGCATTTTGGTTGCAAGTTGCTGACACAGTGGTGTCCCCAGCACTTCCTTCTCTTTGTCTCTTCTGGTCATCTGATTAGTGCACTAAGATCCCACGTAGATTTTGCCTCTTACAAAAAAGATTTTGTATTTCAGATGTGAACTGTGCATGAGGGATAATTATCTGTACTTTATCTTGCTATTAGACTCCACCACCTTGCTCTAGCAGCAACAGGGAGTAGGTAGGAAGAAAAGAACATTTTCAGGCCACTACACCTGACAAAAAATGTTTACCAGCTTACTATTGAATTGGTGCAGGGCTGGGATTTGTAGTGGTTTTGCTACTACCTCTTCTTCCTGCAAAATCCTGATAATCATATAGACCCATCCGACTCAAGAAGCTTGTTGAGAGGAAGCTGTAGGAGAGGAAATGCACCAGCTGAAAAGGCTGATGAGCAGGACAGATGGTTGGCAAGGTAGCTTTGGTTCCTGTTTGTGCACCCTGCCTCAGCAGGGGAAGCACTAAGGAGCTGAAAAGCCAGGATATACATCCTTTAATATACATAGTAACAGAGTGCTATAGATATTTCATCTACCGGTCTTCCTTTTAGTAAAATATCTCAGTTTTACTGAATTCAGTGTTCCCAAAGTCCGCAAAAAGAATGGAAGTGGGGAGGAGGATGTGGGGAAGGTGGCAGCTTGTTGAGATATGTCAGATGAGGCAGGATGTCTAAACTTGCATTTGACAATTCTTTTAACTTTGGTTTTTCAAACACTGTAAATACTGGATGTACTGAAGCAACTGCAGGATCTAAGTTTACAATGCTTTTGGTGAAAATACTGGGGACTTCAGAAAAGAGATTCATTGATCAGTTCTGCCTAGGCAAGGTCAGAGCACCTAGCAGCAACTTGCAACTAAAGGCACAATACTTTTCCCACTTGGGACTTAAGGAGCCTTAAAGAAGTATCTGAAGAAAAGAAGAAAAAGGATGGATTCCTATCTGCCACTGCACTGATATGTGATTTTTCCAGGGAAAGGTTTCTGGGTCTCTCTGTTCAGAATATTCTAGATCATTTTGTGGTGGAGGTGCCTTTACACAGATAGCTTGATGATGTGGAAAAGACATCCTAAAGACTTCTTTCTGGCTTGCATCTTGTATTGGTCTGACTGAGACAGTATTGCCCACAGCAGCCCTCTCTGTGCTGTGCTTTGCATGGAGAGCTGGGAAGGTGATGATAGCACCCCAGTGCTGTGGCTGCTGCTGGGCAGGGCTCACACAGCACCAAGGACGTTTATCCAACACTGCCCCTGCAGTGGGATGGGGTGGGCAAGACCTTGGGAGGGGACACAACTGAAACAGCTGACCCAAACTGACCAAAGGGATATTCCACACCATATGGCGTCAGCTTAACAGTAAAAGCAAGAAAAAGGAAGGAGGGTGTGGTTGTGGGGATCAGGGTGTTGGGGGCATCCATGTGTCCTCCAGGGCAATGGCTATGTGTTTGGAGCCCTGCTTTCTGAAAAGGGGCCAGACATAACCTGCTGAGGGGAGGTAGAAAATAAATCTTTGTTTTATTTTGCTTCCTTGTTCACAGCCTTGCTTCACTTTTCATTAAAATGCCTTTGTCTTAAGAGTTTAATCTCATTTTATTCCCCCTGGTCCATTTGAGAAGAGGGAGTAATTACAGTGGCTTGGTGGGCACCTGATGTCCAGCCAATGTCAAACCACCACACACTGCTAAGCAGCACAGGGAAGATAGAAGCTTCTTTTGCAGCAAACAAATTTGCAAACGCCCCTGCAGCACAAACACCTGAGGTATAAATCAAGCCCAGAAATAGACATTGATGCTAAATTAAGAGTCCTGTCACCTGACTTGTGCTTGCACATCCTTGTTCAGGGAAGGTAAAAGCAGATGTTCTGGACTTATTTGTATGGCTAAGTTGTAGAGAGTTTGGAAAAGTTGAATATGACTACATTTGTTTCATTTCCAGTAAGAAAGTTATTTAACATAGACCCACATTACACCTTTCTATGCCACATGCTGTTTCATTAGCTCGGCTTAGATAAATACCAGTGTAGATTTATCTTGATCTCTTGTAAAATTAGCTACTGTGCTGTCTGCAGTAGGGACTACATGCTGAGTTCCAAATCTGTCCAAGAGTATTTTCTGCTTTGCAGATGGTTATACTGTGGAGTCATTTTCTTGGCACAGAACATGTTATTTTGATTATAATTTCAGCATGCAAATGCATCTAGTGAAAAATTACCAACATGCATTATCCAAGTCTGACCTATTCTACTTTAAAGTGACTTGACATCTCTCTGAGACAGAAAAAAAAAAGGACATTTTACATTGCCATTTTGTTCCATTAAAAAGGCTAGTGCCCTGATATTTTTCATAGCTTTAGTCATATTTTACTCAGACTGTTATATAAAGTAGCCCACTCAGGAAGCTCAAGTCTATTCATCTATGAAACCCCATCACATGAAAACATCCTCATTCTTGTGTTTTCAAAGATTTTTTTTGGCTGCAATGCTAGGTTTTGTTGTTGCTGGTTTTAATGAATACATTTAATTGATTAAAAAACAGAACTGTGGAAATCACAGCGAAATGACAGTCACATACAAATTGCATAGATTTGCTCAACATATGTGGAAAAGCCATTTCAAATATTGAGATGACAAACTGTCACTAGTTTTTATTTTGATATGTTTTGTAGGACAAGACTTAAAACCTACCAATATTCCTTGTACACGTCTTCCAGTATCCTATAGTACTCAAGTAAATCCAAAGCATAGAGCTTTTTAAATGAAAGCATGACATGTCCAGAAGAATTGTATAGAAGGCTCACAGTTACCTCTTAACGGTATTACATTCCTGCCCATTTTTTTTCTAGTAATTTATAAATCATTACCAATGTTGTACCAGTATTTGCTGAGGAGGAACAAAGTCTATACTAAATATAAAAATAATTTTCTTCTGAAAAAGAAAAAAACAGAGACCAAAAATATTTTTTTTTCAAAATCCATTTAATAATTGAAATATTATTTGGTAATTTGCAAAACAGGCAAAATGAGACCATGCTGTTTGAAGTGGGGGAAATTAATAATCTGTGAAGGCTAAAACAGTATATAATTGTTTACAGAACTTTAAACACCAACTGGCAAATTGACCACGTCTAGCAGATGGCTAGAGAAAGCTGGAGAAGTATCTTAGGAAAGCAGAGCAGATAGCATGGATAAGGAGGGCAGGCTAATTGCATGGCATGGATGTGCCTAATTCCAGGAATTCAGAGCACCATGCAGAGAGCACCTCTGCAGGGGAGTCCGCCCAGAAAGGGTCTGTGGAATAAGGTGACATGCGCAGATGTGGCACGCAAGCTGTTGTCACTTGTAGGGCAAGGAGATGATGACTCCTCCTTTTCTTCCCCTCAGCTCCTCATTTTGTTTCTTGAAACTGTTTTCTCACATGAAGAAAATCTACAAGCAGAAAATGAAAGGAAGCTGGCCCACTTCATTTTTGGTTTATTGAATAAACTTTACAGTAAAAGGAGGGGCTTTAGCAACTTTTAGACATAGAGTACCTCATGCTATTAAGTATGAAGTATGCAATCTATCCTGTGGCTATTACTCTAAACGTTCCTGCATCTTCAGTGTGAAACTTACATCAATCTGTTAACAAGAAGTCAAGGCACTTGAGAGGACTATTGTTTTCACTGCCAAATAAACTTTTTATCCATTGTATGCTCAATAACAACTCTTTTCTCAGTATTTATAGATTATCTGATTTTAAGGAATATTTGAAGCAATTTCAGTACAATCTGTAGCTTTTTTTTTTTTTTTTAAACACAGAAGTAAGCTTCAGGAATGTCTTCATTCATCAGTAACAGAGAAGTCTACAGGATCTTGATCACTTCTAATACAGTAGTTCTGAACAATGGTCTTATGTTTAGAAAAAGGGGTTAAATTTTTTATCCAATAGCACACCTTATTTAGATATATCTCTTCACTGTGCATGCACACACAGAGTCAGATCTGATATTAGCAAAAATGGAGCAAACATACCACTTTTTCCTTACAGCTATGACAACTGTGTGTCACCAACAGGAGGTGTCAAAGAGGCATACAGCTGTTCCTCCACTGCTGAGAACACTGTCATATATATCTGCTATTAAACATTATTCGGACTCTGACAATCTTGGTTCAAAATTTGTGTTACCTATCACATACAAAACCTCTTAAAATACTAATTGCAGCTTTTATGAACATAAAATGGGTGTATACAACCTTGGTGTTGAATGCACACCTACAAAAAACTTCCTTCTGCCTGTCAAGAACAAAGTCAATGACATCAAAACCTAAAGAAAAATGTACTTGGAGGCTTACATCTGTTAGGTAGCTCAGTCCTTTAACTTCTTTTATGATTTTCAGGCTTTTTGTACACTCAGCCTGGTATCTATCTTTTTATCCTAGTAGTGGTCAGGGAGAAGGAGAGAGAAATTAAAACTGTCTTCTGTTGCTAAATCAGGATCATAGTAACCCCAAAACTGGGTCCAGACTCAGGTCATTTACTAAAGTATCTTCTCTCTCAAAAAGTACCCCATAGCAGGTATTTCAATGGAAAACATAGGAAAGTTCACAAAAGTAAAATTAAAAAAAAAAAATTAAAAATTCTAATGAATATTATTC
>JAOEGS010015748.1:38469-51994 GCA_025447755.1 Corythornis vintsioides | reverse complement strand
TATTTTTAATAATTAAATATGCTGTAAATTGTATAACTATTCAAAGGTATCCCTGTGAATTTTTGTTACTGAAATATTCAATTTTCATTATTTCACCAACCTGTCAATTTAGACTACTCAATACTGAAATGCTCTTGGATTGCACTTGTTCTTTCACTTAATCTATATTTACCACAGGTCTTTTAAAGACAAGTAATTGTACAAGCTTGAGAATGAGTTCAACATTTTAGAAGCAAACTCTTGAAAGTAGTTTGACAAGTACATGCAGGCGTGCAAATAAATACACAAACACGTGTGCACACAAGTCACTCTCAAAATAAACACACAAATAATTAGACAAATACCCATAAACAAACTTGGAAGGCGTGCATTTAGACTCCTTTGAGTCACACTACCTGATCTGCATTAACAAAAGTAGAGACAAAACCAGACTCAAGGAAGGTCGGATGGAAAAATTACCCTGTACTTGTTTTATGTATAGCACAGAGACAGCTGAACACAACATAGTAAGGCTTGCAGTATTCCTGACTGATCAAGGCAAAGATGGCAACTGATTTTCTGGGATAAAAGATGTGAACACTTAATCACCACGGCATGTTTTCAAGTAATGAAATTACTGTAAAAACCGACATTCAAAAGGTCCAAAGGCCAACTACAGGGACACATAACTCACCTACTGCTATGCTTCAATTATTCCCCAAGACCAACATTGCTCTCTAAAAATATCCATTTGAAGTACATCCTGACAAGGATCCACAAAAAGGAAACATACAACCAAGATAGCAAGTAAATAAATTATTCATTTATTTCAACAAATATATATTCTGATTAAAAAGAAATGCTATCTTTTGATTTATGCATTCCATGGAGCATTTAAAAAATAGATATAAAACAGTATAAAAAAGCTCCTGTCCACCCAGCACTTAATACATATTCTAAACAATCAGCTACTGTGCACTGTGATATTTATGATCTCACACTAGCATCCTCCCTCTCATCACTCAGGAAACAAATATACTGAGATGCAGCCCACCTTGAAGCAGTAAGATTTGGGACTACTAGTTTCAAGGTCTCCTGGATAACATTCTGTCTACTTTTAGATATTTTAATTAGCTTCCAGCTTGCACATCTTCACTGAATGGTCTATACCCCAAAAAAAAGTCTTTCATATGAATGAATACCTTCCTATTCTGAGCTTTTAGATTCATAAATAGTACTTTGCATGCTAAACAGCACCTTGCAAGAAGCTGATGTAAAACTAAAAGGAGAGTGTCACATACTCATACCTCTCTTACTGTGTGAAGTTCCAGCATCCATTCTGGTTATGATTTTTCCAGGTAATTGCAAGAGGTCATACATCCTGGGTTTCTGGTTTGCCCCACAGGCAAAGTTTTTTTCCCATACTCCCCAAAGTACCTCTGTATTTTCCATTTTTCATTCAGAAAATTCTTTAACAAAAAAAAATTGTACTGTACCCTATGAAAGATAGGGTATTGAGTTCTCCCAATGTTTGTCAGAAAAAGACAGTTCACCACAAGTGCTAAATGCTTTCATGAGTTTGGAGCAAAAAGTCCGTAGAGATTAGGCAGTGTCAGAGATGACTTTTGCTCCAAGAATATGAACAACCTTGTTCAGTGGTTCCTAACAATCCCTTCAAAACACCAAGTCCTGAAACAAATTGTTTAACTCAGACGCTAGTAGTAAGAAGAGCAATAAGTATTTTTATAAAAGCTTAGCAAGATGTAGCCCCATGCAGCACTGCAGCAGTCTGACCTAGGAGTGGCAAACACTTCAATGCTTCAAAGGCATATGCAAGACTAATAGCAGATGAGTGTCTACCCAGAACATGGGTATAATGATGATCTGCGCATCACTTTCTAGTGATCTAGTAGTCTGAACTACTGTTGACTGCTGTTAGCTCACCAAAAATGCACTGGTAGTCTTAGTAAATAAGATAGATTTGTTTTCATCTATGTAACCAGATCACCATCATCAAACCTGAGTGGTTCACAACATTGCAGATTGTACCCACAACACACAGAGTCTTGTGCAGGTTATGTAAGAGATACATCATGATTACATACATGGTTACATCAGCAAATATGCACTTGTACTGTAAATCAAAAATTAGGCAGGGCCTTCAAATATCGATGTATCTGAAATCTGCACTAATGTTGCATAGCTTCTTATAACAGCCTGGGGACTGAAAAAAATGACCCGTTCAGATCCCCAGGGTTCTGGATTGTGTATGTAGATCTATTTTTTGAAAACAGAAATCTCTGAAAGATAAGATACTCTGTAACAGTCCATGAATTCACTGCAATTTTCTCAATCACAGGCTTAGGCTGTGCTTTTATTTGGCAAAAACAAACGTGAGCATCATTTTACTTGACACATCTGCTCCAGTCATGTACCTACATTTTCAGAAGTCCTGGGTTTAGGGGGTGGATGTTTGTTCGTTTGTTTTTGTGGTTTTGTTTTATATTTTATTCTCATTACCCAAAGAGCTAGTCCAGAATTGAAGTATGCCATTAAAGTAAAGGTCCCTTCCAACCCCTAACATCCTGTGATTTTATGAAGTGACTAGTGATAGTTAATTTCTGTTGAGGACTCCCATATTTAAAAATAAGATATTTTATTTCAAAATTAAATTATATTGCTCCTATTGCAACATGAATTTATTTATGCATCAAAATGACTGTGCCTTCTAATTTCAGAATCTTTTTCAGAATCTTTTGATTTCAGAATTTCAGGGTGTTATGAAATGAGTACTGATAGTTCAACAATATTCTAGAATACATGCAACTTCAATTTTGCCATCTATCCTAAATCACATTGAGATTCAAGCCCAGATACACCCTAACAAGGAGGACATAATAGAAAAATAGTAAGATCCCAGGACTTGATTTCAAGACAGTTTTTCCACATGTAACTGTGGACCTACACGAAAAAAAAAAAGCAATCCAAGTCATATGTAGGGACTGCAGGATTGGTAAGTGCAAGTATCTCACAATATGAGTTGTTATGTTTAACAAGTTACCATAAAACAGTACACATTTTGTTATTATATTAAGATTAATTCAACTACTTAACTGATTTTACAATACACTCTCTAAACTACTGAAAAAGAAACAAAAAACAAAACAAACCAAACCACCCAAACAAAAAAAAAAGAAACTGTAATCACGTATTTCCTTTAATAAAATAAACTAAGTAAAAGAAAAATAATGCCACAATTTATTATTATATTTTTATAACTGAGCCTTTATTGCCTCAAATACCACACTATTTTTACTGAGACATGCATGACAAATTACTTAACTCAGCTAAATAGCAGGAAAAGATCACAAAATGAAAAGTTTATCACAACATGCGTAGTGTAGTTACACGTATTTGATTAAACTACACAGTATCCTGTATCAGTAAATTTATTAATTTTGTGAAGGCCATGGAATCTTATAAACATTATAAATTCATGAAAACACTAAACTTGTGTGTGGAGAGAAAAAGCGAGAAAAGTACATTTTTCTGAACTACTTCAGGCACATTTGGCAATATAAAATCCTTGCCCATCCATAAAATAACCCTCTAGTGGTTGCCAGTCTACAGAGTACTTCATAGTGTCCATCCACTAACAAAGGCAGTAAGAAGTCATTGACAAAATACTGTCTAATAAAACACAGTAACAATACAGTCCTTGTCATTTTTTAAAATAAACTGGGTACAGAGTTATACCTTGGTTTTCAAATACGTAATTATCCTCTCAGTTATCCATAGCAAAATGTCTTAGCCTATGGTAAAGCACTTCCACAGAAGACTATGAACATACTGGTACATGGCAGGAGGACCTTTCCTTTCACCTCTTCAGGAGAAAGGGCTGCTTGTCATTTTTCAGACAAATCTTCTAACCTTACTCACACAGCTTATGCAAAGAGGACATAAATCCTCTACACTGTTAGCTTTCCACCTTCTGAATGTGACATAGTATATACCCTTGTACGATGCTAGATCTTCAGATTTTTGGTGGAGTCAGAGAAGTTCTGGAGGCATGGCTTTGAATCCTTTTAATATTAAAGAGTGGTTCCTAATCCTGATCAGAGCAAATGGCCAAGACATAGAAAACCAATCTTCCAGATTTGTTCTCATCTAGATTTGCCTATTAACAAAGCAAAATTAAATAAAAGAGGGGAAAGAGGAAAGGAGTATATGCTAATAACTGGGGATTAATTGTATGTTGCCCACAAATTCAGCAAGATTCTTCAGGGACTATCCTCCTACGTTCAGTTACCTTTAACTGCAATCATTTGCTAAATAATTCTTGGTTTTTAACAATAGTTAGTACTGACCTGTATTTACAACACTCACATAAGTTTGTATAAAATTTTGGTTCCAATAGTAATGATATAAAATATGATGTGCTTATATATCAGCTCAAAAAGACTTTCAAACCTTTTGAAAACTGGTAAATGATTCATTTAGTCAGGCTACATATTAAAGCAGCCTATGTTTTGAATTCACATTGAATAAAAAGATGGTTTTAGAAGGAGGGGAATTCTGAAGATACCTCTAAAGAGCAAAGACTGAAGCTGTCATGCACAGTCCATCAGTACAACAGACAAGAGGTAGGATATGAGCTCATAGCATGAGCAGTTATGAGGACTGAAGCTGTGGGAAGCTTCTAAACCTGAATTTACACTATAAAACTTTTAAATACAGAGGTACTGAATTCATACAGAAGAAGAATATGTATAAAGGGACTATACATATGATGCTAGTCTGCTAATTATCGACCTAAGGATGTGGCTCAGCTGCCTACTGGGACATAGATCTTGGTGGGAGCCTGGTAAATCTTTCTGGACTCAAGGGTCAGCTAGCCCACTGGAGCACAGGAAGTAATTCTGAAGCCAAACTAGAACAAATGGTTGCAGTATATGGAGTTGCTTCTCTGTATCACCAAAAGGTCAGCATTCTCTAAAGGTCTGCACTCTAATGTGCAAGGGGCTTTTTTGGGTTTTTTTTTTTTAACCTTAACAGCTGCCCAGAGCTGAGGGTGTTTGCCAAACCTCGGGCAAACCTTTTCCTGCTATGTGAACTGCTCTGTGTTGTCCTGCCATCACCACGGCAAACATCCCATCCAAACTCTGGCACTATGTGAGTCTGAGGGACACCTTTTTGCTGCAGGTTTTGCTGTTAACCCAAGGCACTTGTCAGGAGAAAAAGGCAGCTTTTGGTAAATACTGTCTGGCTGCCATCTACAGAGCAGAGAGTCGTGCGGTGGGAGGAAGTTCTTGCATGCACAAAACTGTTCAAGTTTATGCCTGTGTACCAAGATATTTTAAGCATAAGGATAGAATGGAAGATTAGTTCTGTGATATTTGTCATGTAAGGTAAGTTACAATATTAGAAAAAGTTGTGGGAGATGCAAGACTGGATATTCAGAGATAGATAAATTTGTATGAGCAGCAGTGACAGAGCTTTTGTTCTGCTTCTAGAGATTTCAATTTTTTCTTCTTCCAGTTTCTCTGTCAGCTAGTTTGGGATATAAATATTTGCCTTTAAATGTTCTGCTTAGAATCATAGAATCATTTGGCTGGAAGGGACCTTTAGGATCATCAAGTCCAGCCATTAATCCTACACTGCCAACTACTTATCTATCAAGTAACACAGTATTAAGACCTTACATCAGTGTTACTCTCCCAGACATGCCATAGTATCCTGCCCTTCCCTGCTCGTGACACAAGACACATCTTTTCAGGACTACTTGGAAGGTACTACTGAGGTTACCTAATGCCTGTGGTCTATCAACATATGCTGAGGCACCCACTCTATCTCTCCCTCGTGCTTCCCCAGGATCTGCACAACAGCACACCTGCTCTGGAAAGCACCAATCCTGCATGAAAGAAACACTGGCATCCTTGCTTTGAATGAGGAACATGCTCTATATTTAGACATTGTCAAAATCTAAGACCAAAAATGTGTCATAAACATATGCTGCCATGAAAAACAGAAAGGCACTATTCTGTGATTTCATACTTGTGCAGTTGGTAATTTTTACACCAGCTAGTAATCATGGATAGAGCTTTACAATGAATCAGTTCTTCCCTGAAAGGGTTTGTCTCATTAAAGAATGCATGTCCTAATCAAGAAAGAAAACTCTAAGTAAGAATTGATTGAATGGAAATGGAACAGAAAATATAAAAACAAGCCTTCTTTGGGGTTCAACTACAAATAAGCCTTGACCCTTTGGCTGTAAATTTACAATCCCAAATTGCTCCATGAGACAAGTAAACCAACAGGGATTCTGAACTAGTACAAAGGATGGTGGATATGACTGTCAATTGCATTTATCTTGGAAATAGGTGGTTTGCCTCTTCAGGAATGAGTGAGGCGGGAACACAGTTCTCCCAAGAACATCTCCAATTTTGGCCAGCAACTAGCTCTCCTATTTCCTCTCCTTCAATTACTGGCTTCTGTTGTATAAAAATATTTTCAATGTCCCTATATGTGGATTTCAGCGACTCCTAACTGGTACGTTAGCCTACTCGTTCAATGAACTGTCTTAACCTATTTGAATATAAGGCTCAGATATGCACAAATATAACAGTAAAGGATTAGGAGACAAATTAATTGTATGTGAGATCAGGATCTCCCAGAAATTATTCCTATAATTTATATACATTGATTTGTTAATTAGCATATTATTTTTAGTCTAATTACATGCTATTTTGGCAACTTATGATGTTTTCAACATATTACTTCTTTATTCTTAATATTCTGGTTTTATTATTAATCCAAATGCTTGGATTTTCAATAACATGAATACTGCTAAAATTTTGCAATAATCTATTTTGGTAGAAGAGAAAACCTTCATAAACTCTTGATTTAATTATCACAGTAGAGTTATAAATCTTTTTCATAAGAGACTGTAGAGAAATAAGACTTTCTCCGTATACCTGTGGCTTGATAAATTTTGATTCACTACACCAAAGAGAAACTGCGTTTGTTTAGCATCCAGAGTACAAAATAATAAAAAGAAAGGTCACATTTTAAAATGTTCATTGCATGACTGTAAGTCACTGCATATTTGCAAGACATCTAGCCCTCATCATGTAAATCCTTTTACAGTGAATCAGATTTCCTTTAACAAAAACATGTAGAAGCTTCTAAAGACAAAATATTGTTCTTCAATGTTGAAAATTTTTAGACATTAGAGATGTGGACGCAATAGACCCAGAAGATGGAACATCTTCAGGTGCTTTTCTACTATATCAAATATAAACTTATGCTATGTATCTAAAATGCTATATGGCTACACTTTCAATACGGTGTATTTTGAGGTCTGATTTAGGAAATATGACACTGTTAAAATTGAAAATCCAAAACATACAAGCTTGGAGAGACGGTCCTTTTTTTATATGAATGCTCCATGTATCTCTGGTCTTCATCACAAGAGTCTAGAAATTAAAGCACATCTTTTTCCTGAATCTCGGTTAACATTAAATTTCTTAAGATTAACTTGTAGTTACTTGTGTTCACAGTAACCAAAAGATGACATCCAATGTGCAGAACAGAAGGTGGCCAGCGACATGTTCGGCTGGATTAAAAATAAGAAACGTTCTCTAAAGAGTCTTCTTGTGGCATAAATGCCACCAAGAGCCCCAGGAGAGCAGTTCCTGGGGGCTGGACACACTACCAGGCACTAATGGCTCTAACCAGATTTTCCTGGAACCTCTCTTCATCACCCCTGCCCAAAAGCCCTGAGGTCAGCGTCAGCTCAGGATGAGCACCCGCAGCTCCCAGCTTGTGCCCTGCACTAAGCAGCTCTGCTGTTCCAGCTCCCTAGCAGAAGTAAATAAATTGGGAGAGTTCATATAATGCTTCTATTTATATAGTGCTCTTTGCTCATTTTATTGACTACAGAATTAATTTATAAAAGGTTCAAAATAATAGAAAGATACATCTGCAATAATCAGTATTTAAAATTTTCTCTTACAGAATAAGACTGCTTCATGTGCAGACTATTTATCAAATATAACTGTTGCTGTAATAAATGGTTACAGAACATTCTCAAATACAGGGGTAATCTACACTACATAAGTAACTGTATTTTAAGCAGTCTCGATCTTGTTTCAACATGAAAAGTTTACTGCACCTAACTCCATAGGTCACACATCAATATAACTTCTTCAGAAGTGTCTCACATAACTTACTATTCTTTCTGCTTATCACTGGGCAACCTGACTTGCAATTCATAATGCTGATCAGAAGAATACATTCATAACTATTGCTCGCTTCAGGCTCACAATACATACTATACTAAGTCTCTAAAATGAAAAACCTATCTTGTAACTCACTGTATTCCGGGTAATCTCCACAACTCCACACAGCAAAACATCTGTACATCTTATGACTTTTGAGTTTATAAACAGTTTACTGTTTTTTACAAAAACATTTTTAGGTATGCATTTCAAAAGTAATCTTCAATTCTACTTGTCTTGTGGCATGCACTGTGTGATGGGTGACCTTCTTTAAGAACTATGACAAGGGCATCTCATAAGACCATGACTCAAAGATAGTGTATACTAACCTGAGCAAAGCTTTATTTCTGTCCTTCCAAAATTTCTATTCTAATTTCTATGCTCAGTTTACAAACTGAAATTATATTTTCTGATTTGCCTATTCTACCTACCCAGCTAGACCTTTTTACAGCAGCAGACCTTCTCTCTAGCAACTTTACAGAGTAGTTGGGCCTGGTCAAAACTTAGGTGTTTTGCAAGTCTCACTTCTGTCAATAATTTTCTGGACACCCTCAAGCAAATGACTTAAATACTTTACATCTTAATTTCCTCTTCAGTAAAATCAAAAGATTGATGCTTTTCATTAAATAGTACTTTATATTAAAGTTTGTAAACAAACTTCACTTTTTGTAGTGTTCCATAGTGGTAGGTGGTTATAATTATTGTTACTATTGTTGTTGTTATTATTACTATGATTCCTATTGTAGAATGAGCCAGACATCATTGCCTTATTAATGCTGCTGAAGTACTATAGGAGAAACAGGTTCAATTCATCTGCCAGTGCAGCTTGATTTCATAGGTCCTTGTAGAGCTCATTAATTCAAAAGGTTTTTATCATGCCTGAATTTTTTAAGGATAACAGTCATCTAGGAACAGGACCATGCTTGAGACTGCCTTCATAGTTTCTGTCTTTGACCCAAGAAAAAGCTTTTGATAGATTCAAAAATCTTGGCTGATACATTTTTAATGACTTGTTTTGGTGTTTGCAGTTTAACTTCATGCTTAATTACTTCTTTACAGGCAACTCTGAGCAGTTGATCCATTTGGTCTTTTCTCTCCATCCCTGGTCAGATTTTAGAAAAAAGGTGAATAAAAATTAATAACACTGTAGCACCTGCATTCAACAAGTGGTGGCAAAACATGGACCCTAGATTTGGTGGCAAAGCAGGTCTGATGTTTCTGAAACATTTTCATTTCTTGGGAAGTTAAGGATATTTTCAAAATGTCCTGTAGTTAATTAAAGCAGCTTGTCTATAAGAAGACAATTCTAGTTTTTATAATTAATTCATTAGAGGTTTGCAGCACCAAATGTATGTCAGGATTCTGGTGTCCAATGACACATGTACTCCCTTGTATAATTCCGATGCTAATAAGAGCCAAAAAATGGAATTAAGGACATGTTAGTACACCAACATATCCAGAAGGATGGAAATGGTGCAAAGCAAAACAATACTTTAAAATAAAATATTTCTCTTTCAGTCTGTCCTTACTATTTAAGGTATTTGGTCTGCCTACAATGTTAATTTCACAATTTGTTATGTGATAGTAAAAAAAAACCCAAACAAACCAAAAAACAACAACAAAAAAATAACACATAACAAGACAAAAAAAAACAAAACAAAAAAACCCCTACAAAAACTCCAGTATCAGCAAATGCAATGTGATTGAAAAAAGTCCTAGAGAGCTTTCTCTTTTTAACTCATGTTATTTTCTTTGCATCTCCCTATCCCCTGTTTATTTTCATTTTCTATATTTTGCTTTCCATTTCTGTCTAATTTCAATGGGGATTTTAATCTTTAAACTTTCAGCTGGTACTTGGACCTTTTGAGACTGAAATCTTTCTTGGCCTATGAAAACTAATTTGAAAACTCACTTATTAAAAAAATATTCTATATTGCTCCCATTGAACTGCACCCAATCCCCGTGTGAAAATAAGTGATGACTAGAAATGTGGTTACAATGAGTCCCATCATTCTTCCCATCACAGCTCAGATGGACAGGCTCTGCCTCAGGCCTGCCTGGAGCTGCCAAAGGTAGAGCTGCATTTCATTTTACCGTAAGTATATAGAATCAAAATAAATATTATTAAATGACTATGTAGAACTGCAAATAAGTAAGACTGAACCCCTCTTTCTCTATGACTAAGGAATCTGTTTCGTTGCATAGGGGAGTAAATCACCATGAGTGTCAGAATCTGGGAAGGTTGGTTGTCTCTGGCACTATCCTAGGGCAGTTCTGATTTTTTTTCCCATTGCAAACAAGAGAATGTAATATTGATATTTCATATGTTCAGATTTCTACTATAAAATGAAGCATGGCTGCAGCACAAGTATATCTAGCTAGTTAGTGGAGACAAGGATCTTAACAGATTAGTTATGGGGCTAGAGGACAACAGAGTGCCCTGTCACAGAAACAACGGGGAGCCTAGTCTGCAGCAGCAGAAAAAGGCATGGGTTTTCCCTGAAGATCTCATTTCTTTCATGTGCTTTCTTTATGTTGTAGCATCAGATATTTACACTGGGCACGTCATATTCTTACTGTAACCATTATTTGAAGACAAATAAAGAAACAAACACTCCAATTTCCAAGGAAAAACAGAGAAGGAATTCTCTCTAAATACAGTTTTACCTCCTAAACCAACCAGCAAAATTCATCTATGTATTTTAAACCTGTAAATAACTAGTAGGATATATAATTTTTGCTTTAAATACACTTCTGACTGTAATTAATCAAATCAACATTAACAGTGTCCAAATTGTGCCACTCACGAAATAATCCCAGGTGTGGAAATTATGCCAAAGCTTCCAAGGCATTTGCAAACACTCCAGATGTGCTGCAGAACCAACGTTCATGTTGAGAGTTTGAATCCTTCAGCACCAAAATTATTACATGCTTTGCTTTCTAGGAAAGGTGCACAAATGTACAGTAATAGTATTTGATTCATGCAATTAGAATAATATTATAATTAAAGATTCTATTATTTTTGCTTGTAGGACCTGATTTAAATTCTGTGAGAAATTCTCTTTTCATATCAGCAGTCTATACAACAGGTCCATGGTGTTTCAGATCCATAGAGCTCAAAAAATAGGTTTTTAACAGAACCACAGTCATCAATATAGTTTTTTCATAACCCAAATAACAGTGCAACAACACAAAGGACTTGTTGCAAATAAATATGGAAAAATAGCAGGGATTAATTGCTAAAACCAATGCTGTCTTTGTCCCTTCTCTCTCCCCTAAGCTGCATTCATGCAGCTTTAAAATCCATGGTGATAAACTAGTTTTATAAGCGCTTGACGCGTAGCTAACACGGTTTGGGCACCAGGGTGGAAGGATATCAGACTCTGAACTAAAAGATCAATATCCAGTCCTGTTATCAGTATATAGCTGAAATGCAAAACACACTTCGTAAACATGTAAACCTCATGACAAACAAGATGCTTTGGGACTGTGTTTGTTATTAAAATCACATGGATGAATTTCTAACAAGTATGTTTTTACTCAGGCCATGTCAAACTATCAATGATTACACTACTGCAACTTGATTGACATAAGCATAATTTAAATCTGATTTAAAAACAAACAACAACAACAACAACAAAAACAAAAACAAAAAAACCAAAAAAAAATCCTTGCAATTTTTTTTTTTTCTGCAATGAAGGAAGATAAATTTAACAACCAAAAAGAGAAAAGTCTTGATGTAATGTTCAGATTGTTTTTATTTTCAAGCAAGTAGATTGTATATTTGACTTTATGACTATTTAAAGGAGTAAGAAGGAAGCAAGAAATCCTCTTTTTCTTCTTACAGGCTACACTGGATACCTTTCCAACAGGTGGACAAAGAATACCAACACAAAGCCACAAAATGTGGATATTTTGCTCCTACTTTAAACCAGCAGCAAATTAATTCTGTTAGAACAGAAAGAAAAAAAAGATAAACATTCTTCCAAAGAGCCCTGAAGTCTTTTAGGGTAAGGCCACATGTGTTTCAGTTTTCACTGTGTTAGCCCCATTTAATCCTGTGCTTTTCAGTCTAGGTTAGGCGCTAGAGAGAAAATAAAGAAATTGCATGTCCTGTGTCTACTTGCGGAGATCTGCTAAAATCACAACTGGGCCACATATAAACTGAAGGGAATACTACAGTACAGAATAAAAGAATGCAGTAAGACCACACAACATGGCAATTCAAATCATCCTGAAGCACATATTTAACTTTCAGTATATAGGAGTAGCCTTAATTATGTCAGTAAGGATGGTCCCATGAGCAGTGTCAGGCAGACATGAGAGCAGAACTGAGCCCTTTACTTGGTGATGTTTGAACAGCTTCACAAAAGATGTCTACTGTCCCCCTCAGATCTGAATCGCTGTTATACCTTCCCAAGACATGAAAGTGTTACAAAAATTATTGCAGTTAGGATGATATTCCTTAGATACTTTGCCATGATATTAATAATTTAATGTGCTTTTCACTGCAATTTGCCTGGCTTGCATTGCTTCTTTTAGATTAAGTTCTTCCTCCTTCTTGTCTCTCAGATACTATTTTTATATCTGGTTTTTAACACTAGATTTACCTAGGTCTGTTCTATAGCACTCTCAAGGCTTTAGGGCTCATTAGCTCTTTTGGATATATTGTATATAGAGATATAAAATAATGCTATAGTATTTTTGGTTCATTTAGATTTGAACTGCTGAGAAACATAATTTTAAGCTCATCAGCACTCAGTACAAATGCAACCATGAGTTACCTAAAGACAGACATATATTTGCCTCCTGACTGCTGATTGAGCTCTTAATTAAATGTGAAAAAACTCAAACCATCTATGCCATTACCCAATTACACTCATCAGTAGACATTTATAATTAGAAACAGATTTCAT
This sequence comes from Corythornis vintsioides, assembly GCA_025447755.1. Classification (NCBI taxonomy): domain Eukaryota; kingdom Metazoa; phylum Chordata; class Aves; order Coraciiformes; family Alcedinidae; genus Corythornis; species Corythornis vintsioides. Next base: position 38,820 of record JAOEGS010015748.1, on the reverse strand, counting down.
TGAAACATCTAACTACTGTTACATTATACAGTTTTACACTTTTTAAATTTATGTATTTGTATTTCTGGCAACACAAACATTTAGAATCACTCCCTAGAGTAGTCAGTCCCTCTACGGAAAACACACTGAGCTCTTCAATTACTTCCGTCACAGTGAATGATTTAATTTTTTTTTCATTATTCCGTAATTTGTTAAAATGTTAAGCATTATTGTTAAGTAAAATATCAGTACCTCAACACATCATGTCCTCTAATATGTCTATGTTTTGTTGTTGGAATTACTTAAATACTCTCTAAGCAGTTACATAAGCCATTTCAGTATTCTTTGTCAAAAAATAAGAAGGTATGACAT
>JAOEGS010015748.1:12965-23725 GCA_025447755.1 Corythornis vintsioides | reverse complement strand
AAACTCAGCACAGTAGATATCCAGAATCTTATTAATAAATAAACATTGGATTGAACCAGCACAATATTCATTTGGCATCAACAGACATTTTACTCAATTTTACCAATATGAAAATATTCTTTAAGGGCTTTTAAATGTCTTTTTGAGAAGAGCTATTTGGTTTCTAAATCATCATTATTTTGTTTGTTTTTAAAAGAAATTTGGCCCAAGTGAATTCAAATTAGTTGCTAGGAAACTACCATATAAGTGTTCTTTAGGTATACATAGTGCCTAACAAATTAATGCCCTTTTAGCCTCGTCACCATTCGTTGGTTACCTCTGTAATAGCTCCGTAACTCTACAACTCCATCTGTGTTATTGGTCAATCAACAGTTAATAAAGCCATTGACCAAATTCAGCCAAAAACTACAAAGAAAAAGAGGCGGCAAAGTTGTGAAATAACAACACTTTCATGGAGTAAGCAGACAGGGAAAAAGGTGAAATTCTAGTCATGTCCCCTGAGAGGAAGTTACCATAGTATTAGCCTGTATTTCTTTAAATCTAGTTCTTTTAATAAATATGATTTACAGATTATCAGAGATATTACCAGTATTGCAAAACTTCACAGTTAACATCCAAGATATCATAAATATAATTAATCTGATTAACATCGAATTGTTTTGCTGATATTGTATTGGAGTGAAAAGACTTTGTGCTAAACCATAGAATAGTGTTTACATTTAGAAATAACAATGATTTTCCAATCTGACTTTAGAGGTTCAGACCATATCCTTTTTTCTCTGAAATCCTAAAACTGTTCAGATGCCCTTAATCTATCTTACTGGGATAAACTTGTTATAAATGCTTAAAATAATCACTTGACAGTTAACTCCTCAGCACATTATTGTACTTCAGTACACTTGGCTTCATAATGGCTATTTCAAATAATATACCTCATGATAACACTCAACAATTTAGAATCTGAGTTTGCCAGGTTCCATACATTAGAACCAGTTCAGTTCATCCATCAGAGATCCATCCGAGATCCATCTCACCATGATCATGATTACCATCACTAACTAGAATACAGAACAGTATTCCTCAGTATCTTGGCGTTATCTCAAACACTAGTCCAGCTGCTCTGTTGCACATTCATTACAATAGAACTAAATATGGCACTATGCAATTTACAGTTTAGCAACAGGCTTGAAACTAGTTTAACCCTAAAATTTATGGTTCATAATTCCTAGAACAAAAGGTAAAAAGGAGCCACTCTTAATGACTATTCTAATCTCTCATGTAAGACAGGGAACGTCTTGTATGAATTAATTCTTCACTGGACCACTGTGTTACCTTCAAGGAAAGTACCCAGTGTTTATTAAAAATAAGGAAAGCTGTCACAGCTCTGGGTAAATTGCTACTGTAATCAGTCACCCAATTGTTTATTGTTTGTAAGCAAAAGCACAAAACAAAATCACCTCACATTATACTTTCAAGTCTGTTCCTAGCATGGGGAGATAAATTAGGTCTGTATCAGATGTAAATTTTCTAGGTGTTATGGATTCTCTTATGAATTATGGATTAAATCAGTCCATTAGTAGCTACCAGTGATGGGCATACTCCTGCATTATGCAGCCTAATGATACAGGCAGACTTGCCCTCACCTGCTGTGATTCAGGAAGAGAATACAGTTATATTATTCAACATATCAAGGCTACAGTCTACAGGTTAAAACATACAAGAATTTCACTGTGCTATTCTGGATCCTGATTATGGACCCCATGAGTAATGATATTCTGATGATATTTCTAATTTTGATACAAAAGTGTAGAAGACCTCCCTAAAAGAAGAATGAAAATAATTCTGAGTCTGCACAGGGCACTATTGTCAGAGAGAGTGGAGGGCTGTGGAGACAAGACACTTAGCAAAAACAAGGTACAGAAATGTAATCTGATATTGACCTTTCTAGCACTCGCTTCTAAAATGCAGCCACATAAGAAATATTTTTAGTAAGCAAAATGTTCACATAAAAAATAAATTTATGGTTTCTTTGATGAACTTCTTGCACTCAGATCATATAGACAAAATGTATATGTATTTATATACATATATACACATAGACACATGGTCTCCTTCTCTGTGTATATAACCAAAATAAAGAAGCAGTTTATTTCTAAAGCTCTTTTTCTCTTGGTGTATGCTGATATAGAGACTCCTATTATGTGTACAGTATTACTATAATTAGAGCACATTTAATGAAGACCAAGTAGCAAAATCAGCAGACATCTTACATAATTCAGTTTTTCTTATCATTATGCAATACTGTATTATGGGCAACTATGCACATATTGTGGCTTGTTAACTAATGTTGCTTCCCCCATTACTTGACCATTCTCTCCTAAAAATATATTTTCACTGTAAAATGTGCATGTCAGTATTTAAAGCATATCAAACTCTTCATTCTTCAAAGACTACCTCTGGAAATTAGCAAGAATATTAGACAAATTTAAATTGTGTTAAAAACAGTATTAGATTCTATTTTTTTTTTTTCTGTTATTTTTTCTGTTAATTGGGAGTCATATCACTTCAAAACAACATTTGATTCCGTGAGACATTCAAGTGTTCTTGATGTGGAGATAGGTTCTGGTGTTTGTAGGGTTAACCTCCTGAGTCGTGACTACTTGCAACTGTCAAATTCTCTCCAAGGATAAATAATTAAAGCTTCAGGAAGAATAAGCATGCAGGAAGTGGTGGAGATTGGATGTACGTAGGTGTTGAGGGCGTTCATTTTTATCCAATCGCCAAATAAAAAGCACATTATTCATGCTATCTTGTTCATTCACTGCTACGTGATCTGCACCACAATAGAAGACTGCAGCATCCAGTGCTGAGCTGAACTGCGTTCAAGGCAATGAGGAAAGGTCTCTGTATCAGCACACAAGAGCAAAATGCTACACTGCAGGTATATACACAACCTTTGGTTAACGATACAGCTATTATGATTAATGCTGGAACAACACAAAAACACTGTTTCTCATAGATTTTTTTTTCTTTGGATGCAATAAAAATAGTAAATATTAGCCTTAAAGTGAAATTACTTTTTCACTTTCTCTTCAGCTTTTATCTCCTATGTGTTGTTAATTATCATGTCCAGATGAAAACAAAACAAAACAAAATAAAACAAAACACAATCAATAAAAGTAGTAATTAATGCAATACATTGTAGTATCTGTGGTGCAAAACTTTTAAAATCTGATATTTCATTGAAGTTAACACTGAAAAGTGTAAAATCAACAGCAAAGCAATCTCAACTGTGAAGCTCAAAAAAGACCTGTTGTGTGCTCCTGAGGGTTTTCAAAGTACAAGAACAACTCCATTTTTTTTTTTAAATAGATTACTTCGCCTTCACATTCCTATTTCTGTCCCGTGTTTACTCACTGTGGATTCTATCTTTGGCCTGATATCTCATATGCCTGTTAGCTACTCTGTCAAGTATCACTGTTTACTTTCTTGAGTATTTGTGTACCACATACAATAGATGAAAGACAAATAAGACTCTAGTGAAAAAAACAATTAATAAATGTTAAAAAGTCAGGTATCTGTAATTCTATATTAAGGTCCATGATTACTGGAAAGCAAAGCACCTGCTAAAAGTGTTCATATTATCTCCCACAACTACCTACTCACTCTGGCATTTTTAAATACCAGATCAGTTACATCATTCCTAGTAGCAGATGTTAGAGCATCATGTCTTATATCTGAGCATAGGCACAACTGATTAAGATTTTTAACTCTCATTTTTCATGAAAAACAATAATTCTTTAAAAAGGATTGCAAGCTGAAGAATTCCTTAATGACAAATTCGAGTTTTGAAATGCAATCAGAATAAAAACATTTTATTTTGACATGAAAGACAGAAGTCATCCAACATCACTGTCCACAAGTTTAAAGCTTTTAAAAATGAGGGAAATTAATTAGTTTATTTACACAAACAAAAAAAAAAGACACTTAAAAAGAAATCCAAACCCACAACATAACCCAAAGGAGAAAACTTTAAAACTACTAACTTTGCTACTGAAATATCCTTCCTTGGAGAGGTAATGAAAAGCTGTACCCACAGAAAAAAAAAAAAAAAAATAGATTCACATGAGAAAAACAATGAAGGTCTCACTTGCATATTAGTAGTAGGAAAAGACAAAAATCTTATACAGACAGTGAAGAATAAAGAAGAAGAAAGAAGAAAGAAGAAGAAGAAGAAAAGAAGAAGAAGAAGAAGAAGAAGAAGAAGAAGAAGAAGAAGAAGAAGAAAAAGAAGAAGAAGAAGAAGAAGAAGAAGAAGAAGAAGAAGAAGAAAGCAAAAGGAAGAATTATAAAGAAATCAGACCAGAAATATAGTTAAATAATTATTTAGCAGGGCACTCTGAAGAAATTTGGAAAGTCATTAATGGTCTTAATAGGAGAGATTTAATTTAGAACTATTTGGTAAACTTAAAAATACAAAAGTTGTCAAAGCAGGACTTTTTACCAAGGATAGGACAAGAAGTTTTCTTAACATAGACCAGAAAACATTCTCACATTAAAAAAAAAAAAGAAAAAGAAACATGAGTTCTCTGCTTGTAAACTGCACTAACACATTAAACAATTTATTAGGAAAATTTATATATCACAACAAAGTAAATGTCCTATTGCTATACTCAGAAAGAGTGAAAAAGATCTCATAGATACAAATGTGTTTTTTTCAAAAGCACTTCTATAGGATACAGAATCAGCAATTAGCATGAAATTTTGGGTAAGAGGAACTTCTCCTCCACCTGCACTAAAGCTAAGGAGAGAGCTGCAGAGAATATGAAATAGCAAATTGAAAAAGGCAAAGTTTGTCATTTGAGATGCAATTAATCAGAAAGTAAAATTGTGATGTGTCCCAGTGATGTAGTTCTCACAGTTGCCAGTGTTGTAAAACATTTGCTTTACATTTTGCAGGAAATTTATCAATGTAGTACATCCTATTATTAATCATATAATTAATTAATCATCGTCAATGTTGTGATCCAGAATTACTGAGCTCCTAGGTAAGGTCATATTTGTGTGTTAACAACTGTGTGACATTACTCAGAAGAATATAGTTTTCCTAATGTTAATAAAAAATACAATATTAAACTTCCTCTACTGTTTCAAAATTACAAACTGATTAACTGGAATGGAAGAGCAATTCTTAATTAGTCATGGAAAGGTCATAAAATGCTAGTCATACCCATGACAGGTTGATTTTGGGGCTTAGCTCAAAAGAGGTTACTGACTGGGTAATAGGGCACTGTTGATACTGCTGGAAGCCAGATGTTTGACTGCATATTTTGCAGATAGTCTCACAATGCTCATGGCATAGATGAAAAAAAGAAAGATAATGATTTTTAATTTTTAAAGCCTGGGTAAGTTTTGTTAGCATGATTGTTGTTTGTGGTATTTGTGAAAAAATACCTCCTAGATGGCAAGAGTTTGACCAAGAGTCTGTTCAAAGCAACCAATAAAGATGATGAATGAGATCTATGAATGTTTTGCTGGGAAAGTTCTAAAATGCCAATGAGAATTCAATGTGTTTAAAATAGCAACAGAAAGCCATCTCAAGTATAATGATTGCATCTCAGCAGAAATGCAACGTGACCATAAACTGTTTTTATCCCACATATACAAAGCACATGTTTCTAGCAAGTTAATACAGATTGCAGGTGGGAGTTTCCACATTCAAAGCTAGTTTTGTCATTGAGTGACATGTTCCTTAAGCTCATTTTCAACACACCTAATTTTAGGCATTTAGTGGAGGGGTTTAAGTTAGAAACCCAGTCATCCTAAACTCCAGAGAATGTGGAAACAGATAGTCAGCAGTAGAGGGCTGATGATTTTACCACAGCTGAATTATATTTAGTGAGTACCTGCTCAGAAATTCAGACTGAAGAGATCTGCATATTAGCAGTTCAGACATATGAATAGCATTTGGAACAAACTCCATCTAAAGATTAAATGAGCTATATACTTCTCTCACCTAATTCAATCTGCTCATTAGCTGTTTCTGTGAAAAGGAACTTGGTGGCTTTTTAATAGTAATTCCTTCTGTTTTCAGTATCTTCCTAAAGACATAATTCTTCCTCCTTTCTCCTCCTGCTTCCCTGGGTGGCAACTAAGTAAAAATCTATTGTCCAGAAGACTAGGAGAACAGAGTTGGGGTTTTTTTTGATACAAAGCTGGGGTTTTTGATAATTATAGGAAGGTAATAATCTTGTTCACTTAATGGTTTAAAGTAGATTAAAAATGATAAAAACTCCCAAATACTTTGAATGTTCTTCAGGAATTTTCTATTCTCACAGTTGAAACCTCTGCTCCATCCCATGTGCCATTTAGTAAGAGGAAGACTGGGAAGACATTATCATTTATCAATTTTGCTCCAAAAAGCAAAATCTCTGACAAAGAACTTGTTGACTTTTACATTTTAACAATTTTACAGGATGATACACCAAGTCTTTGAAAATGGTAATAGGAAAAATGAGGGCATTTGTTGCCTTTTCCATTTCAACTATATACAATTTAAAAATATGAATACATGAAGATTTCTAGTCATTTTCTAGTGTATATAATGTAATTATACATTTTCTGAGCCAAATATAGTTGACTAAATGAAGGCAAAAACATGGAGTGTAAGTTCAAAAACAGAACCAAGCAAATGTGAAAAAAAAAAAACTAAAAAAACCCCCCAACCAACCAAACCTAGTTAATTTTAAATATCTTTAGATATAATTATCTTCTGACTGCTTTGTTTTTGTTTTTTTTTTTAAAGCTGGGACAAAAAAAACCCAACATATTCCTACAGCTTCACGTCTATGTTCCATTGAAGTTATGCAGAAAAATGTACCTACAGATTCTCATTACCACTTTCTGCATTCTAGGACCATTGTACCTAAGAGGTACCAGGTATTTACTTTGTATATTAAAGAATTTGTGATAGATCTTATATACTAAATTGTATTTGATAATAAGAAATTCAAACAACCTCTCTTTATTATGTCCTATGAGAATCTGAAAGGCAACTCTGCAATGTCTTGCAGGAGACCATTTAACCTATTCATGGCAACACATCTATTGGAATTTATTGCAGATACACACAAATACTACATTATAAATATTTCTGAAGTGGTACTATAATTTTTTACTTGCACTGTGAGAAGATAACAAACTTTTTGGAGGTGAAGTAATACATAAACGAATTAATAAAGATACATTTAATTGAAGTATACAATGGAATACTTCAGTTCTCCCATTAAATCTCTTACTGCTAATTATTCACTAAGATAGAATTTTCTTTGTAGAATATCTAAGCCAAAGATCACAAGCAAGCAAATGTACATTTGTCTCATTTATAATATTTCTGAGCAGCCTGTTAAGTCCAATGAAGCCAATTAATTAACAATAGTGCAAGATTACAGGAATCTTTTTCATTTGCTTTAGAAAGCTTGTTTGAAATTCAGCAAACCAGAATCTCCAGATTAATTTAAAAACAAAGTGGAACCCTGCTACCACCATCTTCCTTCCAATTATCATCATCTGTTTTCACTATTCCTACTTCAGTAACATACATCATGGACCATAACACCATTATAGAACACACTGTGTGAGAACACACACCCAAAAAAACCCCCAATCAATCAATCAATCAATCAAAAAAACAACAGCAGCAAACATGAAAATTTTGCAGAGTGACAAAATCCCATAGTGAAAGTGGCTTCACATAAAGTGGCTGAACACACATACATAAACCATCCTGAAAGATACCTGTGATACATAGGAAGTTGTGAACAAATGCACATTTTGGCCTACAGACTGAGAGACAAACACATTAATCTTGTGATTCATACATATTCTTTAGTGCACCACTGACAGAAATTCATGGAGAACCATAAAAATGCAAGGACTTTATGCAAATAACCCACACCTATGCCTTCTTGAATAATGAATCTTCTTTCAGCACTAGGGAACATGTGTGCTAGTATGGCATGCATACAGCAAAGCCAGAAATTAATAGAACAGGGTATAACAGGAGCAAGAAGTTGACCAGAATATTTGCAGGAACAGAACTAAAAGTGATGATTTTCCTAACCTAAAATGGAGGAGAAAGGAATTCAAGGAGCCTGAAGATTACTTGCACTGTGAAAACACTAGGCAATTGCTTTCCCAAATAATAGGTATTGAGCATGTGTTTGCATGTATGATTGCACTGGAGCACTCCTGTTCAAATGACTAAAAGCAACTTGACCCCCTTGCCTCTTATATTTTGAAGCTGCAGAAAAGGGCATCCTCCATAATGGCCAATTATAAATGGGGCAGATTGAGATGCAACAGTTGAATGGTAAGGCACAATCAGGCACAGATATATATCTCACTCCGAGTGCCATACATATGACATCCAACCATCTCAAAAAAAAACCCAATTGTGATCGTGCTTACCAGGTGCTAACAACATCCATATCATTTAGTTTTGCTTTCTGCACAGTGATAAAAATTGTAATTTTGAAGGGATTACTGTCAAACTCATGACTAATTACATTCTGCCATTTTAAAGTGCTTGTATATGCATTTAGTGTTTCCACAGATGTCACCTTGCATGCTGAAATTCTCTGTTCATTCACAGAAGAGGTACAGTAATAACAGCCAATGCAACAGCACCTTAAAGTAAGACAAGGAAAATAAGGTTCCAGGTATTAATTTTCCAAGTTAAAATCTCAGGTACATTTGTGCAGTTATTTGTAGAATTGTAAAATACCCATCTTCTTCCCTTTAATCTGCTTTATGGAGCAGGAAGATTGCTGATGGAGTCAAAACAGTCAGTGAATTTTAGACTAAGCTTCTAAGCTTCAGATTCTTCCCTCATATCTTCATTTTGGTCACCGCAAAAGTGAAGCAAACAAAAGGTCAGAATTAATCTGATCCTCTTATTGTCCAACTTCTCTTGTTCTTAGAAGTGCCAGGCTAGATTAAGTTCAAGATTCAGGTGAGTGGAGTGCACAATCCATATTGCAATTCATGAACTCTCAACTGAAATCAAATTTCATCTTGAACAACACTTAGAGCAAAACACATCCTTATTCTGTGACAGGTTGAGACTGGAGCATATAAACCATTCTATGCTAATAAAGCAGTATGTCTTCAACAAGCATGTTGTACTTATAAAAACTCATTTGTATGATTGACCATATTAAAAAAGCAACATATTTAAATATACTTTTGAGCTTTACTACCTATCTTTTTGCTGCAATTGAAGGGACGGGGACATGCTTGATGCAAGCAAGTTTCCATCCCTTCAATTGATTGAAGAGACAGGAACTTGCTTGCATCAAGCGTATCCCCGTCCCTTCAATCATGGCAGCTTATCTCCTGGAAACATCATGAAACCTACACTTGGTAGGGCACTCTGAAATACGACAGTGACGTATCTTGGCAGTCAGGGGGAATATGTGCTTTGAAAAAATCTGGGTAAACTATAGACTTGTTTAAGCATGTCTATCAGCCTTCAGTGGACTGGGGAGGACCCTTGCTATCACCTAGTACCCTTATTGAAGATCCCTCAATATAATTCCCTCTTGCACACCACCATCACAAGAAAGAAGCTGACTGCATTGATACATTGAGTCTATAAAAATCTTAACTCACATTCCTGATTCACACATTCAGTCTGATGGCTCTATTCTAATGTCACCTTTTGAGAAAATACAATAGTAAACAACCTGAAGGGGTTTTTTTTTCAGTCTTTCAAATAGTAGGGTGAGGCCTTAAATAAGAGGTTACAGCCTCAAGTTAAGTAAAGGTTGTTAGTTGTTGCTAATTTTCAGTAATTGGCTTTGATTATGTACAGATCAGATAAATGAGAGTCCATGTTTAAATAACAGATGATACATTAAAGGACTATTTGCTTTAATTTATCATCAATCATATGGGGCATTTTCTTAAGTTTATTTTAGATTTATTCCATTCCAAAATTCTTCACTCAAATATTTTTTTCCCCCTTGTAGCTTCATCTGCTGATTGGAAAAATGCTGTAAGGTACCATGGTAACGCCTGCTATGCTGTTAAGACATATTGATGAAAGTTTTCAGACTCCTCAGGAATAACTAAGACATACAAAAATGCACAAGAATGTCAGATAAACATTCCAGATATACGATTTTAGGAGATTTCATAGATTTATTAATTACATATATTTAAAATTTTTTAAATGTAACACAGACAGTGGGAAAAGTGTCTGTCCCTAATGAAAAGCAATTTGGTATTTTACAGATGCAACACATTTTTCTGTTTAAAATACATTTAATGTGGTCTCAAAGTGTGAACTAGCAATTCTGAAGTGTTAACTTCTCTGCTTAGCATCCAACTACTTATGTCAATGATCAATGTCATTGCAAGAGAAGTGATAGACGTAAAGATTAATTTTGACAGGCAACAGGTTAATCTGACTAAAGTTCCTCTCCAGTCAGTGGAAGATTGTATTACAGGAAAATTCAGAGCACATTTTGTCTCTCTGAAATTCTATAGCTGTCACCAAAGACAGCTAAATGACCATCTATACTGTTTAGACTTCTCTTGTTCCCTTAAAAATCAAACTAGGCCTATCTTCACTGAGGTCTCCATTGCAGCAACACAAGGCCAGTAGCTGACTTCAAGCAAGAGGGTGACAGAGCTCTGGAACGGGCTGCCCAGGGGGGTTGTGGAGTCTCCATCTCTGGAGACACTTAAGACCCACC
>JAOEGS010015747.1:0-21622 GCA_025447755.1 Corythornis vintsioides | reverse complement strand
CGGGGATGCGGTACATTCCGTGCATTAAACCCAGACATTAGCGGGGACTGAAAGGTCTCGGTGAGCACTGAAGGTCTATGCGCACCCTTGGGCAGGAGAAGTGAAAACACCTTTAAACTGACCCGTTTAAAGCCAACCCAATCCAGACAGAACCCAGTTGCAGGACTGGAAGCATCGACACCGGGTTTAGGTGGCTCCAGCCGCTGCTCCCTCGCCTGCAGATGCAAAAACCCGGCGACAGGCAGAGTGTGTGTGTCCCGGGGTGCAATGGACGGCCCCAGGGACCTCCACAACCTACTCCGGGTTGTGTATGGAGGGGACACCGGTTGTACAGAGGCCAGGGGCCGGTGCAGGGCAGGCGCGGGAGGGGGGTCCCGCCCGTCCCGCCCCGCTCCGCCCCGCCGCCCGGGGCGGAGCGGGGCGGGACCCCCCTCCCGCGATGCCACCGGGCCGTGTCCCCCCGGCCCGTACAGCCGCTTGCTCGGGGAGAACAAAAGGCAGGAGCGGGAGGAGGCGCGGGGAGGAGGGCACGCCACGGGGGGGGGATAAAAGGCTCAGCCGGGGGACCCCCCCCCGCCTCCGACCCATGTCCGAGCCCTCTCTCTGCCGCCCGGCATGGCCCGTCCGCCGCTGCCCGCCGCCGCCGCCTTGCTGGCCGCCGCTCTGCTACACTGCGCGCCCGCCGCGCCCGCCCGCCGCCACAAGCCGGTGAGTCGGGACCATCCGGTGCCTCCCCAGCCCCCCCCCCGGGGCTCCGTATGCGCCCCAAGCCGAGCCCCAGCCTCCCCGCGGCTCTCCGGCGCAACCCCGAGGGGAGCATGTCCCCCGACAGACCCTCTGCTGAGCGGGATGAGCCGCCGCCTCCAACCTACACCCCCCCATACACACCCCACTCCACCAGCCGCTTTTGGGATGCCGGCGCGGGCAGCGATGCGCTACCGGGAGTCACCGGCTGCCTCTGTCCCGGCGAAGCCCCAGCGGTGCCCCCGGCCCGGGGATCCCCGCTCCGCGGGCTCCTCTCGGCACGTTAGGGGAGTTTTCACAGGCGTGCTCCCTTCTGCGGAGCGAGGAAGGGGAAAACAGGGAGCGGGACAAGGAGGGTTTACGAGAGGACACGGGATCCCCCCCCCTTCCTTTAAAGGCAGTGGAGCCCTCGGCGCCTGCTGAACAACACCCCCCCGCACGCCGTTCTGGCGGTTCCGAGAAGTGTTACGGGGAGACGAGACTAAAGGGATGAATCAAACGCTTTAGGCAGGAGGGAGCAGCAGGGCTCTTTCTTCCTCCACATGCCTGCCAGATCCCGGCACCTGGCACGGAGCTGCGAGCAGCGGCGACGGTCGCTGCCGGAGCAGAGCAGCGGCGTGCGAGGGATTCGGGGGCCGGAGGAGACAAGAGAGCTCCTTGTGCTGGGAAGGGGTGCGTGTGTAATTGGGTTATTATATACATGCGCTTCGCTAGTGTGCCATAAAATAATGACAGAGCAAATACTCGGTAGCAGCCCGAGGGGATTAGTTCAGGTTCTGTCGATGGTTTTATTATCAGCTCTGTCATCTGAGTACTTTCTAACTTGGCTGCTAAATATGCTGTGGGCTGGGACTTGGCACAGAGCAGCCTTGGCCCCCAAAGTGCTCGTGTTATTCCAAATGAAATGTCACTGCGCTTTGCTGTGCTCTGCCATGGAGGAAGGTAAGGCCAAGCACTCAGGCAGTGGCCCTCTGCACCCCGGTTATGACACTACTCTGTGGATGTCATTCCCATCTGAGCACAGCAAGTGGTGGGCTGGGAGGACAGAGCTCTACCAGCATAAAGCTGGAGACTGCTGGTGTCTGAAGGGACATTGGGTGGGCTGGTGGGTGCCTCGAGTTCTGCTGTGTACAAGATGGGAAGCTGCTCCTCCTGGAAGGACCTGAATAACCTCTGGTCCCAGTCTAGCTGTCAGCAAGGACCTGTGTGGGATCCCTGGTGAAGGGAGAACCAGCCTGGGTTTCACACTGTCTGAACTTAGGTCTGGTCCAGCTGCAACATGCACTCTTCATCTCATTTTGCTGGTGCCTGCAGCTGCTGACTGCAGAGGTTGTTGGGGCTCATCTGCCTTGGCCAGTACTCTTTGAATGGGGGGGAATACATCAAATCGTTGAACAGCCCAGAGTTAATGCAGGGGTTCAGGTCTGCTCAGGCTTCTGGTCCATCTAATCCACCACCACAGTCCCAGAGAAGGTCCCCTCACTTGGCATTCTGCTATCCAGAGATGTTTTCTTCCTCATCCCAGGGTAATGCTCTGCATCATGAGTGCTAATACTTCCTCTTGACTGGAGTAACTCCAGGCGATGCTCCTACAGGTATGTTTTGTTCAGGAACACCTCGTGCTTTTGTGTTTGACCAGCCATGCAGAGCTCTGGTTTCCAGATCAATGTATTTCACTAAGAGATAGTGGCTGCATTGGTTTGGGCTTGGAGATGGACAGATGATTTCCCATCCTTTCCAATGACTGTTCTTTCATGCCAGATAGCTGTCTTTTGGGTTCATTATCCACTGTCAAGGCTTCTGAAGGTTGTTCTGCCACCTCTCTGGTAAAGCCAGCATCACTGGTTACTCTCACATACAATGTAAGTAAGCTGACAGCAGCATACCCCACTCCTCTTCTGGCTGGGTTATGCTTGTCAGCGCGGAACGGCTGAAGTGGGATTGCTGGGCTGACAGTGGCCTGTGCCTGTGTCTGGCCTCAGCCCTTCTCTATCCTCTTTCTGGAGAGATCTGCTGTGCCATCGCACAGTCACTTCTCTGGCTACTTTGAGTCTCTCTGCACAAAGAGGTGTTTCCTTACGTCTAACAGCAGCTAATTTCCTGTCAGGGCACCTTTTGCTGTCGGGTGATGAATGAGAAAGGGGCTGAGCTAGGCAGAGACTCGCTCTACTACAAGACAGACAACAGTGACTCCCTTGATCTGTGCTAGTAGATGGGGTGGGCAAGTACCATCCTGGGCACAGCAGGATGCTGCACTGTGGCTATTTGATGCTCTAATAACAGTCACAACGGGAATAAGTGAGAGGGGAGGGAATCAAGGACTAAGATTCATTTTAAAGTCAGGCTACACAGGGAAAGTTGCAGAGGGACCGGTGTTCTTTGTAGCACACCCTGTAGATCTCCTTCGCTTTTACGTTAGTGCTGAAAAAAAAAAAAAGAGAAAACTGAGAGCAGAATACAGGCTGTGTCTGGTGTCCACTGTAAAACTTGAGAACAAAAGCTCTGCAGTCCTCGGGGCAGTGCACGGCAGACACTGAATTCCTGCATTGCTTTCTGCTCCCCTGGGAAATCAAAGTCAGTCCGTTTGCTGGGAAATTATCCCTCAGTGGAGAAATGGAGGGCACCGTCCCAGCTGCCAGCGCAGTCCCTCGGGAGCCGTATCCTGCAGTTCTCGCTCGGAACGCAGCAGGTTCCCTGCTGGAAGCAGGAGCCGGGGAGGCCGCTTGCCTCGCTCAGGGCTCCGGCAGCTCCAGCAGGAAGGGTCTGATTTGCACTCTTCAGTTTGGCTATTTAAATAGTGCAGTGAGTGCTGAGGTAATTATAGGCATGTTTATCCTCTGCTCTGGGAGAGACCAGAGTCACATGTAAGCAGTTAGTCTCCCTTGGGTTTGTCATGTTTGTGCTTTCACGTGCAACACACATACCCTGCAGCGTGGCAAGACTTAGGGTGTGCAGATGGCAAAGCAGTCCGGGGAGGGAGGAGAGGGCAGGGGGGACAGAAGCACTTTAGGGTGGACCCCCTGCTCCAGCTGATGCTGTACTTTACTTGCTCCCCCCATGGCTATATCCAGCCCTGGCACCATATCCTGGGGGCTCAGCAGAGGAAGGGTGCACGGTGGAGGTCTTGTTTATAAAATCCTTTTATGGAAAAATTGTCCTGCAGAGACTTTTCACACCAGAGGTGCTGTCGGCTCTTTCATGCTAATCCCAAAAAAGCAGACAGGTAAATGAAGAGTTCCTGGATAGTCCTACTGGGGATGGCTCAGCCAGTAACATGAATGGAAGCACTGCTGAGTCTGCATGTAGCCAGCCAGCAAAATGAAAAGCAGAGCACTTCAGGGGTTCACTGAGGGCCACAGACATGTTTACAGAGGTTGAGACCCACAAGGACAGATAGGTGATCAGACCTCCTCCTCTTAGTGGATTTGGGCAGAAGAGAGCCATTGCTATCTCACAAAACTGGTTTATGAAAATCAGTGAAGGGTGGAAATCCGCCAGACATCTCCAGGACATTGGGCAGGGGGACAGTGCTTGTCTTGTGGGTTTGGAGATGCCACCCTGCACATCTGAGCAGCACATGCTACCTGAGGGTAGAACATCCCCCTGTAGCTCTGGAGAGGGCTGCAGTGTGTCAGGCAGCTGTTGTCCTTGGGCCGGGCACCAACAGGTCACTGCTCACCTTCGCTTAGATGTCACTGAACAATGAACAAACCATCTCAACCTCCTTCCTGCCCTGCCTGGAGTGTGCTGCATCCTAGAGCGGTTTCTTGGTTTCAAGGGGATTTCTAGGTCATCAGATTAAGGGCTCTTGAAACCTTTTGCTCTCACGGCATCCTGGTGCTTGTTTGCTTTGTAAGTACTCCTGTTTCTGGCAAACTGTTGCTGGGGTGACACCAACAGCTTAGTAGTGGTGTTGTTGATGGACCAGACTCACAAACTGTCACATAATTAAAGTGTCTGATAATAAAAATAGTCCTGCAGTGTTTATTCATTTGCTTTCTCTTTTTACATCAGAGCCTGGGTCTTTTCATTCTGTCTGTGGGCATAAACATTTGAAGTCCATCATGTTTCATGTTTCACGTTGCTTAGGAAAAATAAACATTTTCCTTTTCTTGTTGCCAACAACAACTACCACCAAATAATCCGGAAACAAACTGTCAGGCCCCAGGAGGTAGTGCTTGATGGTGCCACAGAGTATGAGAAGTGAGTGGAGAGGAACCTCTCTGACTGTGTACACACAGCATGGCATTGCAGCATCTCCAGTTTGGCCAAAGACTGGCCAAAGTTTGGCCTCAGCCTTTGCACTCTCCCTGTCTCTGTCTGCAGCAGGACTGGGCTAGGCAGGAGGGAGCTAGTCTTGCAGCAGCAGTATTTTGTGTAAACAAAGAATTCATAGTTAGAAGGGTTGGGAGACTGTCTTCTTCTGGGTGAGGCAGGATCAATAAATCTGGTGGCTTTGCCTAGGCATTGTTTTCACCCAGTCTCCATTGCTCCCACTAACAGTGCCTTGACCAAGAGCATGCTTAGCTCAGGGTCTGACCAGACCACAAACATAATCTGTTTCTGCTATGAAATTTTGGCTCCAGCATTAGCACCTTCCAAGGCCAGTCTGCTTCCAGCACACAACCTGACTGGAGTGAAGCTGGCTCTGTATTTTACCACAATCCAGCAGCCATAGATGCACTTTCCAACCCAATCCCTGCAAATCTATGCTGGGCTGATAAACAAGCTGGCCAAAAAGCCAGCCATGGTACTCTGTGCATCAGGACAACAGTGTTGATCTCAAGCAGGAACATTGCTGCAAACTAGCAAGGGGGTACAGAGCCCCTGGGGGCACAGCCACCTAACAGCAGACAGAAATGGGGTGAGAGAACTACCTCACATGAGAACTGGAGGAGAAAGCATCTCTGCTTTCTTTCCCTACATATTGATTAGTTCAGGGCAGGAGTGCTCTGAGGTGCAGGCTCATAGGATGTTACTAACCAAAGAGGCAGCAAACGCCAGGGCCTCGACAAACACCAAGTAACAGAAGGAGAAATAAGGGAGAAATGGAAAAGCAGCAGCAGAAGAGGCAGGGAAATAGGGAGAAAGCACATGAGCTCATCCCCCAGCAGAAGAGGAAACAGCTCCCAGTGACAGGGGAAATATCCAAGACAGATGGGATTCACGTTGTAACTTGTCCAGTCACTCCTGTCTGATGGGGAAGGGGGTCTCCTTTCATGTCTGTGCTGCAGAAGCAAGCAGGAACCCAGGCAATTAGGTACGCAACAGAGGAGACAAGTTTAAGTTCAGGGCAGGCATCAGAGAACAGACTCAGGAAGAGGAGAGCACCGGGTTTGTCAGTACCAGGCACTGGCCTCACTCCTGAGGTTATCTATCCACAGCGGTGCTGACACCCCACTGTAGCTGTGCTGCTTCGGCTGCTTCTCCTCTGGGGAGGCTCTGGAGAGTGAGTGCTGACCAACACAACGAGGTTAAAGATGCTCTTGGCTCCTTGGGGTGGCTGGGGCACTTCCTGGGAAGCTTGGCTGGTGTTCATCTTGTCCCAGCAGACCCAGAAGTGTTGGCTGTTGTATTGCAGCCCTTGAAGGCTGATAAAGCTGCAATGAACTGAGTTGGCAGTCTGTCCCTCCGCTGTGGTCTTTGCTCTCCCATGGGATCTCTTGTTTCCCTCCTATTCCCTCACAGCCTTTTGGTCACAGGGCTGCAGGAAAAGGCACTGTCTTTGTAAGGAGCTGTGGCCAGCCTGCAGCACAGCTCTTCTTGTGTTGTTTTGCTCCTCTGCAGACCTCAGAGTCCTCAGCCCTTGGTTTCAGGCCTGGCAGTGCCTCTGCACTTGTGTTGTGCAGACATTTTGCTGCTCAGTCTCTATTGCAAAGCCCTGGCCTCTTCTCTGGGCTAAAAGGTGTCTGTTCCCAGGTGCAGCGGCCACTCCTGACTGTGGTTTGTAATGGGAAGGGCAGCACAGGTGGCTGTGCACACTTAGCCAGAGGCTGAGATCCGGCTCTGTGCTCAGCTGCTCTGAACACCTGCCCTGGGTTGCAGGAATTTTCCTTTGCTTTTGTCTTCCATAATCCTCTCTCCACGGGTGGTGGGATGGGAGGAGTGGGGATGCCCTGATAGATACCCAGCAGAGAGTGCTCTCCTTATCCTCCCTCCACAGGTCTGTATTAGCTTCAACAGCAGCACAGCCCTAAGTACACCCCTGAGCATATAGCTGGGGCTTTATTCCACAGCTCAGGAGGACAAAGCAGCATTTCCCCAAGAGAAAGTGGCTTCAGCATTATGTGGGAAGGATGCAACCTTAAGGGAGAGGATGTATTATCTAAGCCTTGGGAATTGCATGCAACGAGGTGTGTCCAGCCAAGGAGACCAAAATTTCCAGCCAAGGAGACCAAAATCTCCAGCCTGACGTGTCTCCTGAGCATTGTTCCTGAGTGGTTCCTGCCCGTCACATTTCCCCTTGCCGGCTGCGCCTGCTGTGGCATTTTCCAGCCCTTTCCTGCCACAGTGCTAATGTCAGTGCAGTGACGACAGGGAGGGTCTCACTGTTTGTGCAGGGACACAGTGAGCACTTGGGGCAGCTGGGCAGGTCTTGCCTCCTGCCTCCACCTAGAGCTGTCAGCAGGGCCATGCTATGTCTCCTCTCAGGGCCAGGTCTTGACAGAGGGCAGGCAGGTGGGAACAGGGAGGGTCCTGCCTAAGGCAAGGTGGGGTTTGGATGGCTGGAAGCTGCCAGTGGCCTTGAGCTAACCAAAGAGGAGAGAGAAAACCTACCTCTGGTCTGTCTCTGAACATGGGATCCCTCAGGGCAAGAATAAAACGGTTCCTCCCCTCTTTGATCCTGCTCCAAGGATAGTGATAATACCCAGTTTGTGCCAGTGCCTCCAACTGGTATGGCAATAGCTGGTCTTTCCAGGAGACTGGGGATATGTGCTTAGCATAGCCAAGACAAAAAAAATACAGGACAAAGCCCATCTGGGTCATCCTCAGCCCACTCATCTATCTGCACAATTCTCAAGGGTTTCCTGGTGCTCCAAGTTCCACAGCAAGGGCATTCCCTAGTGTCCATCTCCACTCTCCCCATGTGCCTTGGAGTGTGTCCTGCACTGCCTGGTCTTGGGAAACCAAACACATTAATCACTCCATGTCCTCTAGCAGCAAGGTCTGCCTCTGGTGGCAGTGAGTCCCCTTGAAGAACACCCAGTAGCAAGGAGCTGAACAACCCTCCAGGCTGGATTTTGGTGGCATAGCTGCCAGTATGTGCTTGGCAGAAGCTCTTGTCAAGGCTCGAGCAAGAAGTTGACCAGGACATGAACCTTATCAGCTCCTCCTGCCAGCTGTCCTTCACAGGCACTAGCTGCCAGCCCAGGCAGGGTGCCAGGCAGCTCTTAGAGAGCTCCTCTTAGAGAGACAGGTACCCTGATCTGGCAGGGCTCCAGCATTCAGCAGGAGCAGCTCATTGCAGACTCCCTGGCACAGGCCAGCCCATACTCCCTTGTTCCTCTAAAGCACTGGATGGATTCTCAGTATCATGGCTGGTGGCTTCGGCAGGCTTTGCTCATCAGGATGTAAAATGGTTTTCTTTCTTTGCAGGTGTTGATGGTGCAGTTCCCATGGTGTGTGGAAGTGCACTGGGACAGCGGGATTGGGTTGATGGTTTCTAAGGCAGAGGCGGGCAGGTGCCAAGCCACCAAGGGTGTTTGGCTGGCTGGGGGAGGACAAGCCAGCAGGCTGGAGTGATGGCAGACAAACAAGAAGACAGACACTTAAACTGCACCTTGTGTGACACCCCCCCGGCTCCTCTGTCCATCCGTGCATCGCTCAGAGGCACAGGGCCACTGCGGAGCTGGGAGCTCGGTAGCGGAATTAATGCCAAGGGCTTCACACTTCATTCCAGCCCGCATGAATGGGCTCATTGTGGGGAACAGAGTGGCGGCAGCACGCGGATTACACGGCATCATGGCAGCTCTGGCAACATGCCATCCTGAGCTTCACCTCCCCGGCGGGGCAGCCAGCAGAGCTGGCCTGGAACAAGGCAGCTCTTTGCAGGGGAAGGAAGGGAACCCCAGGAGTTCACTTCACTCAGGAGCCCTGTGGGACAGAGCCTGCCTTTCTGAGTAAAGATGCCCCATTGCTGCATCTCAGCTCCTCCTGCTGCTCAAGCACCTTTAAATTTGCCTGTGCAGAATCAGGCAAAACAGTTTGTGTTTGGACCTCTGGCTTGTGCAGCATGGTGACACAGGGACCGAGCGTCTCTCACCCCACACCTACACAGCAGGTAGGGAATTACACTTGAGTCACGTTTTGTGGTGGTCCCATAGTCCTGCCATCAGGTGGGAACCAGTGAAAGTCAGCTAATTAGCATTAATTACTATTGCCAAGAGGAACCGTGTTTTCCGACCGAGTGTGGGAGAGCCCAGGTGATCTTACCCCCAAGCAGAGTTGCAGGCACAGGGAGGCAAGGGGGTACAGTCCTGTCCCTCCCCTTGCAGAGTCAGTGACCCTAGGCAGTGACCATGGCTGCAGGGATAGTTCTTGCTGTTCTCTGCCCCATGGGCTGGGCTAAGTCACTCCTCAGATTCCCATGTCCTGCTCTCCAGCTTGCGGTTCCCTCGCTGCGAGCCGGCTCACCATGCCAACACAGCAAGGGGACACCACAGAAGCAACAACAGGGAGCACAGCTGTGTGCAGGGGACTAAAGGCTCCCTCCCTCCCATTAATGTCACCTCTACCTAGGGCCAGGAGGGAATAAAGGATGTGGGGCAAACAGGGAGAATTTAATCTCTAGCGATTTGTTTAATTCTTGATGGGTCTGGTTCTCATCCACAGCTTGCAAAAGCATTTCCTGCCGGCCAGTTGCCAAGCATAAGTGGACCAAAAATAGCCCAGTACTTCAGGGGTGCCATGGCACAACACAGTGCCTCCCAGGTGTGACCTGGCCTTGGAGCAGCAGAGCCCAGGGAATGGGAGATTTTGGTGGGGAGCAGTTTGTGCCCTAGCAGCTGGGAAACAGCCCGAAGCAGAGGGGGTACTCACCGCCGCATGACCGCTGTGTCAGACATCTCTTCCCAGGAACTGGAGTCATGGCTTTGCTTTTCCTTTTCAGGACATGTCTCGAAAGCACCACACCTGGAAAGAGCAGAGCCCTTGGCTGTCTTCCTTGGTGAACGCTGTGGGGACTGGTGGGCCTGCCAAGGGCTTCGCTGTGGGTGCGGATGAGCAGGCGGCGCGTGGGAACCCTCCCCGGTGCGGTGTGCCCGACCTGCCGGTGCTGCCAGATGGACAGAACGGGCGAAACCGGCAGAAGCGGTTCGTCCTCTCTGGTGGACGCTGGGACAAGACCGACCTCACCTACAAGTAAGAGAGGCCCAAAATGGGAGTCAGGCTGGTTTGTTTCTCTCTCCCCACACCTCACCGCTGATGTTTCCTGCTGCGTGGCACACTGTGATATGACTGTAGAACCTGGAGGGTGGCCAGGGGGCAGAGGAGCCACATGAACCTGGACCACCAGGAGGGTCATACCCATTATCTCCAGACACCCTCACGCACACATCCCTGAATGAAGCCACCCACCCACCCCTGCCCGAATGCTCCCTGCACAGCCATTGCCTCGCTCCTCGGCCAGTCCTGCTTCAGCACCCCTGTGCCCATGCGTTCACTTCCCTACATCAAACCCCTGGCATGTGCTGTGTGCCTTTGCCCCCATAGCCACCCTGCTGGGAGCTCACCTCACAGTTTATTTTAGAAAGACCTTTTTATTCAGCTGTTATTGATGTTCCCATAAACATGACTTCAGTGTAAAGTTTTCCCCAAATCACCCCACACATTCTCAATTGCAGATCTGCTCAACAGGCTTGTGGGAGGGTCATGCTGCCTCCCCAGTTGCCCACAGGCATGTGAGTGGAGAAGTGAGCACACTCGTATGGACCTTGACAGCATGTAAATCATCTTTTGTTTAATTACATGCAGGAGACAGGTCTCATAGCATTAGGGGGCTGTAGGTAATAGAAAGGCTTCTTCTTGGCTTTTTTTTGGTCAACAGTGTTAAAGAAAGAAACACAACAGAGATGAATACACACCAACAGTGTTAACAGGAAGGTAAGAAAGTTCCCTCCATGGCCAACTTTACTTCTCTGCAGAAGAGGCAGAAGCTGCTCTGTGTGAGCCCAAGTTTCCAGAGGAAAAAAAAACAGAGATTGAGGAGAAGAAAACACATCATACCGGTCTCAAGAGACCTCTGTGGGGTGGATTCATGGGAGACAGACCTGAGAAATGACACAGCACTTCAGAAAAACACAGATCTGCAAAGCTCTCTGGCGAGCTCACCTCTGGGCCCACCAGGGTTTAAGCACCAGTGGGATTTATTTACTGCCCATATTGCTTGGCAGAGGGTGCGGGAGCAGCGCTTGTAGAGGTGTTTTGGTGCTGAGAGCAAGTGGCAGCCCTAGTGACACTGCTCCTATGACTACTGTCTTTGTGACAGCACTATCCTTGGGACAGCAGCTGATGCTCTCCTCATCCTGTGTCTGTTGCCTTTCAGAATCATCAGGTTCCCTTGGCAACTTGTAAAAGCTAAAGTGAGAAGGACCATTGAGGAAGCTTTGAAAGTCTGGAGCGACGTGACTCCGCTGACTTTCACCGAGGTGCAGGAGGGACGGGCCGACATCGTCATCGATTTCACAAGGTGAGCACGGTGGGCAGCAGCAGCCTCCTTCCAGCCAGAGAAGCAACAATGCACACAAGACTCCCAGCCTCTAACCAGAGCAGCGAGCTGCCAGCACACAACTTAGGCACTTAAATGGAGGCTCATATTTCTGTTTTCAAACACTGGGATTTTTTTGTTTTGTTTTGTTTTGTTTTTGTCAGTTGTGGGCTGCTTGGTGTAAGTGCAGCTGTTCCGTGCTGGCTGTGCACAGTACCTTACTGATCCTCCATTAATTTCCCTGGTGTATTTACATTTTTCTGCCCACGGGCTGTTTTCCTAAGCGTTTGTTTTGACTCTCCATCTTCAGGTTCTCCATCCTGTCCCTTGACTGACGACATAACTGTCTGCCCAAAGACAAATATAGTTTCTTGGTTAAATGAATCTTGGCTCTTGGCCTGAAATTCATTTCTGGCAAAATACACACGGGGGCAAAGACTTCCCTCTGCTGTGTGTTTGCTCCAAACTAATAAAGGCAGTGGAGATCATCCAAGCAGTGATGCGATTTGCATGCTGTGTATTTGCCTGTGCCTCCCTCTGCTCTCTGAAGTGGCCACATCTCTCATGGGTTTCATTCATTAGCCAATAGTAGGCTCAGCTTGAGTGAGGACCTGAGGGTTTGGCTGGCTTTGCTGCCAGCTCCCCTCCACATCCCCCCACCACTAAGCTATGTTGATTTACTCTTGGCTTGAGCAGTCAGCTCCTTAATTCTTGAGACTCCATGGTCAGCTTTGGTCTGGAAGCTGAACAGGGAGAGAAACATCCCTGAGAAAAAAACAAACAAACAAACTCCCCAGGGCTTGTGTGACTGAGCTCTGCTTCCTCAGTGTCCCAGTGCAGAACCAGGTTCATGGCAATGCGCAGATCTCTGAGCAGCTGGCCTGGCGGGATGAATTCAGGATGAGAGCAAGAGCTGCTGTCTGCTCATAGCAGCATCCTGCCTTTGGCCTTTTGAGACTGTTCACTGGAGCTACACGGCCGTTTCTGAGGTGCAATGTGTCTCTCCTATAGATACTGGCATGGAGACAACCTGCCTTTTGATGGGCCCGGAGGGATCCTGGCACACGCATTCTTCCCCAAGACACACCGGGAGGGAGATGTTCATTTTGACTATGATGAGACCTGGACGATTGGGAACAACCTGGGTACGGTACTGGTGCTGTTGCAAGGGGTGATGTGAATGCTCCAGGATGCTTACTGGTGTGCTTGGAAATTATTTTTTTACAGGGACCCTGTAAAGCTGAGAGGCAACCTCATTTCTGTGGTGTGCACTGGCACCTCCCACCACTTACAAGCCTACTGTTAGCATTCCAGTCTTTTCATGTCATCTGTTGGTCACAGCAAAGCCTGTGTTCAGCACAGCTTCCCAGTGGGCTCCCTCTGTGCAGGGCAAGCAAGAAAGATAGCTCCTCTGCCCAGTCACATGCCCTGCCACTTGGGAACTACACCCAGCACTGGCAGGAACCATTAGGAATAAAGCAGGGGAAAGATGAAGGAGAACTGAGGTTCAGGCACCCGATGACACAGCTGTCTTCCAAAGGACAGCCTCAGCCCCAGTCCCCACACTCACACTGTTCACCATCTGCCCTCAAGTCCATAAAGGGAAACCACCCAGGCTCCAGCTCTGCCCCCATGGCCTGGGAATGCTCGGACCAGAAACAACATCACATCAAGACAAGACTTTTTTTTGTTGTTGTTGTTTTTTGTTTTTTTCTCTTTTTGCTAATAATAGACCCAAGCTGGTAGCTCTCTGCTGGGGCACTCAGTCTGGTGTCACAGTATCTCATGAGATACTGCAGTACTGCCTGGGACCATCTGGATCAGTGCCCAAAGCATCAGTTGCAAGACCCACCAAAATTAACCCAGGTCAGCCCTTCCTCCTCCTTCCCAGTTTATCTACAGGAACAAAGAAACAACCACAGAGCCCAAGTTAAACTCCTGCCTCTGGTGTTTCCCAAACATTTTGCCCACACTGATGTTCAGGGCTGAGATGGGCTTCCCCAAAGTCCACGTAATTGTCAGTTGTACACCAGTCTGACTCTGGGTGGGACACAGGACTGCTGTGTCTCTGACCCTGCTCATTCTGACCCACAATGAGAACCACAGAGCACCAGACTTTTCTACAGAAGTGTTTCTGCTCCTGAGGGAAGGGTGGTCTCTGCAGGGTTTCACCTCCTGCTCAGGCTGCTTGTGTCATTGAAGAATTTCCTACATTCTCCCACAAAGACAGTTTCAGAGGCAAGACAGGAACTGAAAATGGATGCCAGTTCCCATCAGAATCTATTCCTATTCCATGGCCTTTTCCTCTCTCCCTACATCTTCCATAAATGAATGTTGTAAAAGCTCTTTGCAGCTAATTGCCATTTAATATGCTGAAAAGAGCTTTACGATATAAACACGGATAAATACTTGACTCAGCTCTTAGTGAGACCGGGAAATCCTTAGCCTCACTTTGCAGATGTGACAGCAGAAGTACGAGGTGGGCTAAGGTGTGCTCTGGAGTCACCCCAGCACCACGCAGGGAGTGGGACTCCACGTGGAGGACTGTCTGTGGGGTACACAGTGATGCTCCCCAGCACAGCTCTTTCCGGCGTGCCGTGCTTCACCTCCCCCTGAGAATCTGACGAGAGCAGAACCGATCTGCCAACACTGGAAAGCATCAAGAGAGGAGCCTGCCAAGCTAAACAGAAGTGTCTGAGAGTTTGTAATAAATCACTGACACAGAAATCCCACTTTCTCAGACGACCTAGATGTGTTGCTTTAATTGGGTCAATGCCGTGCAAATCCATCGCTGCAATGTAAAGTCAGCCAGCGGTGGAAGATGGGGGTTCACCTTCCCCTCCGCCCTTCCCAGGCGTTCCTCCCAGCTACATCCCCCTGTCCCATCCCATCCCAGTGCTGAGAAATGACCTGCTCTCCTGGAGCCAGCAGGGAAATCCTGCCTGGAGCAGTGTGCCTGGCTAACTCCCACCCCTGCCTTGCTCCTTGCTGGGGCTGCAGCTCAGAGGATTCTTGGCAGAGGGTGAAGGAATGAATACGCTGGGACTTGTCAACAAACAGCCCCGCTCACAAGCTTTGCTGCTGGATGTGCCTCTCTTCCAGCTTTCCCTGAAATTTATCAACTCCAAAAAGGATCCAGTGGAAGCTAAACAACACCTGCCAAATAGCACTTTTTTTTTTTTTTTTTTTTGCATATGAAATCTACCTCTTCCTTCTTTCCATTTCTAGATTCTCCAAGGTAATGTATTCCTAAAACATGATCTCCTGTAAATCTACCCAAGCCTGGTGAAGAAGGCCCAGGCCTTCACACTGGGTAAATGTTATGGATTTATTTCTAGATGTCATCTTCTTGACAGAGTCCATAAAGAAGCAATAAATGAGCTCCCTCTGCTGTCTTTGTGACAACAGCCATCAGCAAGTTTTAATCCCAGCAGGTTCCCTTGCTGACACTGGCGTCCTCCCCAGTGGATGGGATCTAAATGAGACCTGATATGCTACAGCTGTAGCCAACAACTGCTGCAAGGCTGGGTGGACAAAAAGCCAACCTTACCACCCACCACCTACATCCATGGGCCAGACTTCCCTCTCTGTGCAAATTTCTCCTTTCCAAAAGCATATGGAAAACCCTTTTCTTCCTGGTAGCTGCTGAGGTGCAGGAGCCCCTTGGCAACACAATTAGAGTAGCAATGTGCCCAGGCTAATAGCTGAGTACAGAACTCACGGTACTCCCAAACCAGCAAATCCCTTAACTGCACCCTTTGACTCCTTAAAAACCATGTGAACACCACATAGAGCTACACAAGAAAAGTCTGGTAACAACAACCTGTAATCACTGCAGTGGAGATGGAGTTTTCTTTCCTCATGTTAGGCTCCTCCACCATAGCTCAGTGCACTGTCAGAGGCTGGCAGAAGTGAGCCTGAGAGGTGCCCACTCTGCAGGCACAGCTTGTTGCTCACATACAAGCTGGCAAAAGCATCTCCCCTCTCTTTCCTTTGCAGGCACTGACCTCCTACAGGTGGCTGCTCATGAGTTTGGTCACGTGCTGGGCCTGCAGCACACAGCTGTCTCCAAGTCACTGATGTCTCCTTTCTACATCTTCCGCTACCCACTAAGCCTGAGTGAGGATGACAAACAAGGTATCCAGTACCTCTATGGGAAACCCAAACTGGATCCCAACCCAACCCCAACTCAGCCAGCAGAACTACCCCAGGCAGACCTTGAAACAAATGAGATCACCAACGTGGAGGTGAGTGAACTGCTTGTCCATTTCCTCCTCTAACCCCACAGCTGGGACAGTCCTCACCTGGAGGCCAGCAGCAGGCTTACATGTGGGTTGGTGTCTATGTCTTCCACCCATGCTGCTGAGCCCAGGTCTGGACCCCACAGCTGGCACTGCCAGCCAGGCTGGGATGTGCAGAGAGGGAGTCTTTGGGCAGCACATGCCCCAGTCAAAACTGGCCGAAGGCAGGAGAGTTGCTTGGACACAGGATCTCCATCCATTGAAGCCAGCCGGGGTGAAGGGGTATCCCACAAGCCCGAGCCCCTGACCAGCTGTGCTTTGGCAGCCCCTGCAGCCTGATGCCTGTGACACCGCATTTGACGCCGCCTCCACCATCCGAGGGGAGCTGTTCTTCTTCAAGTCCCGCTACGTGTGGCGGCTCCGAGCTGGAAAGCTGCAGGATGGCTACCCAGCTCTGGCCTCCCGCCACTGGCAGGGGATCCCCAGCTCTGTCGATGCCACCTTTGAAGACCCTCTGGGCAATATCTGGTTTTTCCAAGGTAAGAACTGGACTGGAATCAGATGGCTCAGAAATGCATCTCCTTTACTTAGGGGTAGCCAGGACCCAACAAGTTCCTGCGAGGATGAACCTTCTGGGCATCCTCAGCAATCTAATGATCCTTGTTATTTGTTTCCTTCTCTGTTTAGTTGAAACTTTTTAGCAGATATTGAGGGAGTAAGAGAGAAGAAGGGATCACTTTTAAGCATGGCCACAATGTGCCATTCTCCATGTTTGGAGCATGAAGACTTTTTTCGAGCCTCTGCCCTGGCAATGCTGCTGGCAGAGGAGAAGGGAATACTTGCTCTGTCTTCCCAGCTGTCCTGGGGAAGCATTGTGGCAGAAGAGAGCCCGAGGCAGGTTCAGTGGTTATAAATCCCCTGAGGTCCTGCTCAGGGTATGAACAGCATCTTCTCTGCTCCTCAGAGACCTGGATGTGGAGCTTTTCTAGTGCTCCCAGACTGAATGAGCTTATGGAAGCCTGTCTGAAGCAGGCAACCTCCAGCCACCACAGGGATTAAAAAACTATCACCCGTGGCAGGGCTAAACCTTCTCCTGGCCATCTCTGGAGTTCATGGCCAGCAACAAACCCCATTTCAGCTCCACTGTTTTCATCCAAGTGTAATCTTCCTTGTTTTCTTTCAAAGTATAAATTTAATAGCAGGGATGGAAAAGCTGCCCTGGGTGTGCACACCCTGTCTGCACCCCGTGACACCAAGCTGAGAAGCACAGCACGTGGCTCTGCCAACAGTGCTCCTGCGTAAACAGATTACTTAGCACCTGACCTGCACACAAGGACTTACAGTGTTAAAATTGGCAGATTCCTACCATGAGTTAAAATGAGATAAGAGGAAAGTATTACACGCCGTAGGCTAATTACAGAGATTCCCAATTTAATCTAATCTGGAAATATGCTACCAGTCTCTATTTCATCTTGGCAACTTCTTCCTGGCTTCTGTAGCTCACTTCTTTTCAGCCACATGCCCCCTCTATGTCTGTGCATGCCCATAGAGGCAAATGCCGTGTTTGCAGGGTAAAGGCTGATCCCTCCAGCCAAGTCTCTTATTATAACTTCCACAAATAGGAAAAAGACAGTTGCTAAAATGGTCCTTCTCGTCCCACCACTGACACTCGCTGGGTTGGACCAACGTGAGAAGTCAACTCCTTGCACTGATGGAGCTCTGAGCACCCATCAGGGACAGTGTTCTTGACACTGGTGGGGTTTTTTGCCTCTCAGGCACAGCTTTCCCTGGGAGTTCTGCCACGGGATCAGCTCCAGTTACACATTTCACTGCCAAATTATCAAAGAGCTTCTGACCCCGTCTCCCTTTTCTGCCTCCTCAACAGACTCTCGGTATTGGATTTACGATGGCGAGAGGCGGGTGTCTGGTCCCACCCCGACTGTGGAGCTGGGTCTCCCTGCATCTCCAGTGCAAGCAGCTCTGGTGTGGGGGGCTGAGAAGAACAAGATCTACATCTTCAGTGGAGGCACCTACTGGCGCTTCAACCCTCACACCCGCCAGGTGGACAACATCTACCCCCGGACCATGGCCGACTGGCGCGGTGTGCCTCAGGAGATCGATGCGGCTTTCCAGGATGAGTTTGGTCAGTGGTGCTGGGACATGGCCTGCTCTGGTGTGGGCACTCTAACACCACTGTCCAGCTGGAAGAACTGGACAGGTTTAGATGTTTGGTAGTAGCGTGCACTTCCCCAGCCATCGCACACACCACAGAGAGCGGAGAAAAAGGGGCAGCCCCCTCCAGGGGATAGGGGACTGAGTCTTCTCCTGTAACAGAAGTTTTATCATTATTACTTACAACAATCAACAGTTAAGTGTCTAATGGAGAGAATTCAAACTTCTGAAATGGTCACAGAGTCCTACCCAGCTGTTACTGCTCCTGGCAAAGAAAGCAATAAGAAGACAGCAGAAATGCTGCCCACACCTCAGCCTAGGCAGCTGTCCTGAATGATCAGGCTGATTTTGGTACTGGTTGATCCTCCTGGGTGTACCCCATGCCAAAGACAGTATGGCAGTGCCACAGAAACACTGGGGACAGCCAGGGTACTTGGGATGACAGCTGCAGTAACTGCCTCTTCCCTCCCAAAGGATGTAATGGAACAGCTCCCAACTGCTTCCAGAGCCTAAATCCCAGGGCAGTCTCCCTGTAGGAGCAGATGGTCTGCAGCAGGTTTTCACAAGCTCCCTGTCATAAGCCTTGTTCAGACTCTAGACATTCTCTGCCCTGACAAGCTGCAAGCCTGGCTCCAAGTGAATGAATCTAGCAGTATCTCCTGCCTCTTCCAGCATCTCTTTTGGTACCACACATGCTGTAGCATCAATAAGACAAAATGATAGGAAAGAGCTCTGCATGGTGTCAGCCCAGTCTCTCATAACCCTTCCTCTCTCACCCACAGGTTTTGCCTATTTCCTGAGAGGCCGAGATTACTGGAAGTTTGATCCAGTCCAGGTGAAAGTGCTGGAAGGCTACCCTCGCCAGATCAGCCAGGACTTCTTCAGCTGTACACCTCCCTCCAACTCCTTCAGATGAGGGGGGTGCCTGTGTTCTCTATTTTCCTCTTTCATCACCTTTACCTCCAGCAGCCACACAGAAGGTTCTCTCTGCCGTTCCTGGCTTCCTTCCAGGCTCAGTATCTGACATGACAGGCCTCTGTCACAAGTGACAAAGTCTGCTCCTCTCCAGTTCCAGCAGCCCCAGCTTCAGTTGCTATCAATGTAAAAGCATCTGCCATGTTCTTTGCAGGCAAGAACAGCCACTAAACCCTTAATGTGGCCATGCTCTTTCAGCAAGAGCATCCCAAAAGCCACCAACCCAACCTGGAACAGGATGACGCTCTCCTAATCACCCTGGAGCCCATGCTGTAGAACTGATGTGACGGCATCTCCTGTGTTTACAGAGCTCACAGGAGCAGCTCTTCGCTGCTCCAGACCTTGGACTGGGGGGAGGGTTTCACTGGGACACCTCCCTCAGCCAGCCCAGCGAAGGACTCCCAGCCTGCCTGCGGAGGAGCGCGGCCGTGCGGCTGCTGCCGGGCCCCTTCCCCGGGGGCAGCGCTGCCCCCGCCCCGTGTGCCAGCAGCGCCTGCGGGTTTCACCCCGCGCTGCACGCAGACAGGGCCGGTGCTGAGTGCCGGGGGCTGCACAGTCGCTCCCTGCACTCGGACCGCGGTCGGCTCCTCACCCTGGGTTGCTCACCACTGCACTGATCGGTCTCGTACCACTGCTCGCAGTCCGCCCGGACACCATACCGGGGGCTGGCACCGGGCATCCCCGCGCCAGCTCCCCGCACACCCTCGGTGCTACGTAACCTTATGCCAAAGGAGCCAGAGTCGCTGCAGCCGGCTTCTTCCCTTTTCAACCCTCCCGTGTCTCCCCCCCCTCCTCTCCGGGTGCCCGGCTGGGAACGGAACGAGACAGCACAGCGGGCTGAGCTGAGAGCGTGACCGGCACACCGGACCGGGACCCCTCCCGACACCAGCTGCAACCGCAGCTACGCGCAAAACCGTCCCCGCACACCCCATACCTGCGTGTGAGCGCTGTCTGTATTTATGTGCCGCCCCGCGCCAATAAAACGCCTTTTTCCTAAGCACCGCCCGGTACCGCCCGCCCCTCAGCCGGGCTCCGCCCGCCGCCGTCGCCGGGCGGGAGGGGGCCGCGTCGCGCCGACGCACGCGCGGAGCGGCGGCTGGACTAGGCCGCGGCGCCTCCCGTGCTCCCTCCGCTCGCCGCCTCCCCGGGGCTCCCTCAGGACGCCGGGCGCTCCTGCCGCCACGATGATGATGATGGCTCTGAGCAAGACCTTCGGGCAAAAGCCCGTCAAGTTCCAGCTGGAGGAAGATGGCGAGTTCTACATGATCGGCTCCGAGGTGCGGCCCCGCGCACAGCGGCCCGGGCGGGAACTGGGCCCAGGGGAGGCTGCGGCGGCAGCGGAGCGCCGGGCCGGGCTGGGGGAGCTGTCGGGGGCCAGGGATCAGGGTGGGGAACGGGCTAAGGGGAGCCCTGGCGTGGGGGGGCGGGGTAGGGGGAGGAGGTGGCCGCCCTTCCAGCCCCCGCGGGTCCCCTCCGAGCCCCGCCTGCTGCTGCCGCCGGGGGTGGCGGGACCCGGGCTCTGTTCGGGTGCCGGACGGTGGGCGCTGCCCGAGAGCCTTAGCCGTGCTGGGACCAGTGCTCCCAGTAAGGGCGGCTCTTGGAGACACGCGCGAGGAGGCTGGATCCTCCCTGACCGCAGCCCGAGGGCCTATTCGAGGCCCCGATCCCCGATACCCCACTACGAGGGTTTTTTTCACCGCGCTTGTGCAGAGTTTGCGATTACTTTACGTGCCGTGAGGTAATTCAGCCTCTGGGCCTTTGTGCGGAGTAGCGGCACCAGGATCGGCCAGGGCAGGCCCTCCGGCCCTGTACAAAGGAGCTGCCAGCCACCGCGGGGGTGCAGCGTGTAGCACCCGGTGCGTGTGCTGGCTGTGCTCCCCTGTGCCCAGAGCCTCCTCTGCCTCCCCCACCGAACACCAAGACTTGGTGAAGCAAGAAACTCTGGTGCCTCAGCACCAGGGAAATGATCACAGCTAGAAAAAGGAACAAAATGTATTATCCTCCAGCCTTGATGCAAAACAAGAAAGGCTGGGTAAGTGAAATTGCCAGGTTGAACAGGGGCTATAAGCCCCTCTCCCAAGACACAAAGTTTGAAGAACTGTAGCTGCAACCAGCTCAACTGCAAGGCTGCCCCAGTAGACACAGGGAAAGGGTTTGACTTTATCAACCATTAATTTCTGTCTGTTGGTGAGCACTGGAGAGCAACAGATATGATTGAAAATTGCCTCAAAATAGATGTTAAGATCAAAATGAGTTTTGTCAAACGAGGAATAAAGTCCCTATTGTGTGGCAGTCTGCCAGCACACTGCCAGTCTAAAAATTGGATTTCAGAGTCTTAAAAATAGTTCTGTTGTTCAGCAAGTCCTGCAGTAGCCATTGGCACAGGTGAGGCTCTCATGCCAGGAGGAATGCGACTGCTTTACAGGTATTCAGTAAATTCGAAAGAGGATTATTGGCAGTGATCATATTTTACATGTTCAAAGATTTCAAACAAAAAAAAAAGTCTCTGGGTGTTTGTTGTATTCAAGCAATGTCTCTACGGCACAGAACTTCAAAGTGAAAATAACTATCAGAGACCTAGGTGTCCAGTTTATTTTAATGCCTACTGAGCATTCTGCATTGAAACAGAAATTCATGAAAGGTTGTTAAAAAATACATGAAAATAAATGGATTTTTCCTATTAAATGGATTATTGTCAATGCATTGGAGATTTTTTTGTATGGGGCTACTGAAGTAAGTGCTGATAAAAGTCTTGGGCTTTGTATTGCTGGAAAAAATATGATGC